>JBAIZL010000006.1:82985897-83273397 GCA_036971475.1 Prosapia bicincta | reverse complement strand
CTTGATTTTAACAGAATGTATCTAATGATAATTCCATTAATTAAATTTAATTATTTAATTTATTATTATTCGCTTTCTATTTTGCCCTTTAATTTTATGATTCTAGCAAATGTATATACATGTTAAAATTAATTATAATTATAAATAAAAAGTAATTTTAAAATTTTCTATGTTGATTTAAGTAGGAAACTACTATGAATTTTTTTATATTACTTGCTTTGTTTCTTTGCAAGAAAAGCTAGTAATAGAAACTTTAGTTTTAACACTATATTTACATTTTTATTATAGTAATTAAGGGCTGGCAGGAACCATAATTTAGGTAAATTTATGAAAAACGTACTTAGTTACTGAACTATAATTTGGCACGACTAATTAGTTTAGTAAGAACGTTTAAACTTCGTCGAACTCATGGGGAATAAAAGCCAAATAATTTACTTTAATCACAGTAATCAAATTCATTAACCACATAAATAAGACTAAATATCTTAATTCCCACGACAAGTACCGGTCTACGTAATTTTATTCCATACAGGCCAAAACATATTTAGTAAATATAACATCTACGAAAAGGGAGTTTATAAACCGTTCCCAGAAGAACACATAACCGTGATAATAAACAAAAATACTTCATAGCGGAAGTGTTGCTTCATGTTTTTTTTTACTTCCGGTTTTCATGGTCCGTTTGACAGATTGTATTGGGCAAACTATACATCACAAAATGAGTTTACGAAACTTGTTATTGTTTAAAATAAACAATTAAAGCTATTACAATAAAAATATTGAAAAGAACCCCAATACCACAAAAATATTCAAAAATAACAAATAAAACAAGTTACTAAAGATTAAACGCTTATGTACATTTCGATGACCATGTCATCATCATCAGAGGGTCTTGTTACAAAACACAATCTAGCACACAAGAAGTTACAAACTAGAATCACTAACTGTTCTGAATCAAGACCCTCTGATGATGATGACATGGTCATCGAAATGCACATAAGGGTTTAATCTTTAGTAACTTGTTTTATTTGTTATTTTTGATTATTTTTGTGGTATTGGGGTTCTTTCCAATATTTTCATCGTAATATATTGTACCACTGTGCTCTTGATATTGTGAATTAAAGCTATTGTACAAATAAATCAAGATTTAAGATCTATACCGTTAAATTTCAAAACTACAACCTTTATGTTCTCTAATATATTATTAGAAATATTCATCTTGCTACGAGTTTAACAGCAGAGTATTCTTTTAGTTTTTAAACTTTTTACATTAATATAGACTGTTAAACTTGTAAAGGAATAAGAAAAGACTTTTAATCACTGGCAGGATTAAGGTAGAAACCTAAGCCTCTGGTACTGAATATGGGCGATGTTCGTAGTACATCTGTGAACAGTTGAACCTTATCAATAGAAAAGAATTTCGTCACTAGAATTATATACTAGAACTTATATACTAGAATTTACCCCTCATACTTTTTAAATTCAATTCAGATCAAATTTTTAAAAACTTTAAAATAGTTTACTTTTCAATAGCTATCAAAGCCCTTTCATATTTTTTATATTGCTTGTTGTTTTAATTTTTATATATTGCGTATTTTTTTATAGCGTGTGATTATAGATTTGATTTGTTCTCATACTTTATACAATGAACATTTGTTCAGCAAAACCTTTTTAATATCCTTTTATCATTATTTTAATTTTTCTACTTCTTTATACTCTGTATAGGTCTGGCTGAGCCCTGGAGTCGGGACTACTGATGGCCGCGCCAATAAACGCTCCTCTGGGTAAACCACTGGGTATTTTACTACAAGGATACAATATATATAACATAATGCGCAGTATAAATGGACGCTCTTAGGAGATCATGTATAATCTCTAGACGAGAGTATAGGAGAAATGAAATTATTAGAGACATGATAGAGAAGCAGGAGACAGTCGTAGAGGAGACAGCTGATATGGTTCGAACACGTAAAGAGGATGTCGTAAGGAAGTCTACCGAGAGTTGCTTTGGAATGGAAGCCAACGGAGAGAAGAAGAAAGTCCCAGACTAACGTGGGGAGAAACTTTGAAAAAATCCATAAGTGAAAGAAGCTTATCGGTGGTGTACTGCTACAATAGGAGAGTATGTTGGGAAAATATAGAAATCGGACACCGACGCCAGTTTCTATAAAAGTGACATTATATACATATATATATAACATAATGTGATTAACGCAGTATAAATGGACGCTCTTAGGAGATCATGTATAATCTCTAGACGAGAGTATAGGAGAAATGAAATTATTAGAGACATGATAGAGATGAAGGAGTTAGTCGTAGAGGAGACAGCTGATATGGTTCGAACACGTAAAGAGGATGTCGTAAGGAAGTCTACCGAGAGTTGCTTTGGAATAGAAGCCACCGGAGAGAAGAAGAAAGTCCCAGACTAACGTGGGGAGAAACTTTGAAAAAATCCATAAGTGAAAGAAGCTTATCGGTGGTGTACTGCTACAATAGGAGAGTATGTTGGGAAAATATAGAAATCGGACACCGACGCCAGTTTCTATAAAAGTGACATTATATATATATATATATATATATATATATATATATATATATATATATATATATATATATATATAACATAATGTGATTAACGCAGTATAAAATGGACGCTCTTAGGAGATCATGTATAATCTCTAGACGAGAGTATAGGAGAAATGAAATTATTAGAGACATGATAGAGATGAAGGAGTTAGTCGTAGAGGCGACAGCTGATATGGTTCGAACACGTAAAGAGGATGTCGTAAGGAAGTCTACCGAGAGTTGCTTTGGAATGGAAGCCACCGGAGAGAAGAAGAAAGTTCCAGACTAACGTGGGGAGAAACTTTGAAAAAATCCATAAGGGAAAGAAGCTTATCGGTGGTGTACTGCTACAATAGGAGAGTATGTTGGGAAAATATAGAAATCGGACACCGACGCCAGTTTCTATAAAAGTGACATTATATACATATATATATATATAACATAATGTGATGAACGCAGTATAAAATGGACGCTCTTAGGAGATCATGTATAATCTCTAGACGAGAGTATAGGAGAAATGAAATTATTAGAGACATGATAGAGATGAAGGAGTTAGTCGTAGAGGAGACAGCTGATATGGTTCGAACACGTAAAGAGGATGTCGTAAGGAAGACTACCGAGAGTTGCTTTGGAATGGAAGCCACCGAAGAGAAGAAGAAAGTCCCAGACTAACGTGGGGAGAAACTTTGAAAAAATCCATAAGTGAAAGAAGCTTATCGGTGGTGTACTGCTACAATAGGAGAGTATGTTGGGAAAATATAGAAATCGGACACCGACGCCAGACTCTATAAAAGTGACATTATATATATATATATATATATATATATATATATATATATATATATATATATATATATATATATATATATAACTCAATAAGATTATTTCCATCAGTTATATAAAAACGTTATGGAAAATAATACCAAAGTCGTGCATAGAGTAAGTTTTGAAATTACTTTGGAATATCTGCTAATTAAGAAAGATGAATTCTCCTTCCTTGCCTAATTATCTTATTTAAAAAGTTGTCTTTCTAGTTCGTACAGAAATACAACCAACTTGCATTAGAAATATGTTTACACAATTTAAAATTACTTAGGAATATTATCTGTTATCAATAAAAGTTATTATTTGAGTATTAAATGTAACCAAAATTATACTAAAATGGTTGACACCATGGTCGAGTTTGGTACAATTTTACAGATTTTTTTTTTAGTTTCAAATAACTGATGAAAAGGTCATATTAGGTTTTACACAAAAAATATATCCTCGAAGTAAGTTAAAAATATATCCTCATCTGTAGGCGATTCATTGGAGAAGAGTTGCGTGTTATTAAGGGTGGACGCAGGTAGTCTTGGTTCCAGCTCAACCAGACCTGTGCAGAGTATAAAAAGCCACCAACAAATATATCCTCGAAGTAAGTTAAAAATACATCCTCATCAGTAGGCGATTCATTGGAGAACAGTTGCGTGTTATTGAGGGTGGGCGCAGGTAGTCTTGGTTCCAGCTCAACCAGACCTGTGCAGAGTATAACAAGCCACCAACAAATATATCCTCATCAGTAGGCGATTCATTGGAGAACAGTTGCGTGTTATTGAGGGTGGGCGCAGGTAGTCTTGGTTCCAGCTCAACCAGACCTGTGCAGAGTATAACAAGCCACCAACAAATATATCCTCATCAGTAGGCGATTCATTGGAGAACAGTTGCGTGTTATTGAGGGTGGGCGCAGGTAGTCTTGGTTCCAGCTCAACCAGACCTGTGCAGAGTATAACAAGCCACCAACAAATATATCCTCATCAGTAGGCGATTCATTGTAGAACAGTTGCGTGTTATTGAGGGTGGGCGCAGGTAGTCTTGGTTCCAGCTCAACCAGACCTGTGCAGAGTATAAAAAGCCACCAACAAATATATCCTCGAAGTAAGTTAAAAATATATCCTCATCAGTAGGCGATTCATTGGAGAACAGTTGCTTGTTATTGAGGGTGGGCGCAGGTAGTCTTGGTTCCAGCTCAACCAGACCTGTGCAGAGTATAACAAGCCACCAACAAATATATCCTCATCAGTAGGCGATTCATTGTAGAACAGTTGCGTGTTATTGAGGGTGGGCGCAGGTAGTCTTGGTTCCAGCTCAACCAGACCTGTGCAGAGTATAACAAGCCACCAACAAATATATCCTCATCAGTAGGTGATTCATTGGAGAACAGTTGCGTGTTATTGAGGGTGGGCGCAGGTAGTCTTGGTTCCAGCTCAACCAGACCTGTGCAGAGTATAAAGAGCCACCAACAAATATATCCTCATCAGTAGGTGATTCATTGGAGAACAGTTGCGTGTTATTGAGGGTGGGCGCAGGTAGTCTTGGTTCCAGCTCAACCAGACCTGTGCAGAGTATAAAGAGCCACCAACAAATATATCCTCATCAGTAGGTGGTTCATTGGAGAACAGTTGCGTGTTATTGAGGGCGGGCGCAGGTAGTCTTGGTTCCAGCTCAACCAGACCTGTGCAGAGTATAAAAAGCCACCAACAAATATATCCTCATCTGTAGGCGATTCATTGGAGAAGAGTTGCGTGTTATTGAGGGTGGGCGCAGGTAGTCTTGGTTCCAGCTCAACCAGACCTGTGCAGAGTATAAAAAGCCACCAACAAATATATCCTCGAAGTAAGTTAAAAATATATCCTCATCAGTAGGCGATTCATTGGAGAAGAGTTGCGTGTTATTGAGGGTGGGCGCAGGTAGTCTTGGTTCCAGCTCAACCAGACCTGTGCAGAGTATAAAAAGCCACCAACAAATATATCCTCGAAGTAAGTTAAAAATATATCCTCATCTGTAGGCGATTCATTGGAGAAGAGTTGCGTGTTATTGAGGGTGGGCGCAGGTAGTCTTGGTTCCAGCTCAACCAGACCTGTGCAGAGTATAAAAAGCCACCAACAAATATATCCTCGAAGTAAGTTAAAAATATATCCTCATCAGTAGGTGATTCATTGGAGAAGAGTTGCGTGTTATTGAGGGTGGGCGCAGGTAGTCTTGGTTCCAGCTCAACCAGACCTGTGCAGAGTATAAAAAGCCACCAAAAAATATATCCTCGAAGTAAGTTAAAAATATATCTTCATCAGTAGGTGATTCATTGGAGAAGAGTTGCGTGTTATTGAGGGTGGGCGCAGGTAGTCTTGGTTCCAGCTCAACCAGACCTGTGCAGAGTATAAAAAGCCACCAACAAATATATCCTCGAAGTAAGTTAAAAATATATCCTCATCAGTAGGTGATTCATTGGAGAAGAGTTGCGTGTTATTGAGGGTGGGCGCAGGTAGTCTTGGTTCCAGCTCAACCACACCTGTGCAGAGTATAAAAAGCCACCAACAAATATATCCTCGAAGTAAGTTAAAAATATATCCTCATCAGTAGGTGATTCATTGGAGAAGAGTTGCGTGTTATTGAGGGTGGGCGCAGGTAGTCTTGGTTCCAGCTCAACCAGACCTGTGCAGAGTATAAAAAGCCACCAACAAATATATCCTCGAAGTAAGTTAAAAATATATCCTCATCAGTAGGTGATTCATTGGAGAAGAGTTGCGTGTTATTGAGGGTGGGCGCAGGTAGTCTTGGTTCCAGCTCAACCACACCTGTGCAGAGTATAAAAAGCCACCAACAAATATATCCTCGAAGTAAGTTAAAAATATATCCTCATCAGTAGGTGATTCATTGGAGAAGAGTTGCGTGTTATTGAGGGTGGGCGCAGGTAGTCTTGGTTCCAGCTCAACCAGACCTGTGCAGAGTATAAAAAGCCACCAACAAATATATCCTCGAAGTAAGTTAAAAATATATCCTCATCAGTAGGTGATTCATTGGAGAAGAGTTGCGTGTTATTGAGGGTGGGCGCAGGTAGTCTTGGTTCCAGCTCAACCACACCTGTGCAGAGTATAAAAAGCCACCAACAAATATATCCTCATCAGTAGGCGATTCATTGGAGAACAGTTGCGTGTTATTGAGGGTGGGCGCAGGTAGTCTTGGTTCCAGCTCAACCAGACCTGTGCAGAGTATAACAAGCCACCAACAAATATATCCTCATCAGTAGGTGATTCATTGGAGAACAGTTGCGTGTTATTGAGGGTGGGCGCAGGTAGTGTTGGTTCCAGCTCAACCAGACCTGTGCAGAGTATAAAAAGCCACCAAAAAATCTTGAATAAAAAAATCAGGAGTTTTATCTTTCAGTTAAAACCTGTCCTATAGGCCTACCTATCTTTGATGACTATCTTTGGCTATCCTCTGCAAAGAGCAATAAATTTGTAATTTAAAATAAATTAATATAAAAACTTATATTTAATAGTTATTTTAACTTTTTTATCAATAACAAGGTTTTCCGCTTTCAACAGTTTTACAACCCCACAAATCCTGTTAATTTTAATTGTTGTCCTACTAAAGCTGCCTTGAAAAAAAATGTGAAAGATTGGATCATTTTTACACCCAAACCTTTTATCTTAAAAAAAACAAGGGTACTTAATTCCGGGCCTGTAACTGTGTATAGGGCTCATTTGTGGCGGAAGAAACAAGTTTATGTCGTGTCGCATGTGTGGATATACTTTTGTTCGTTATATAACAATAAGTTTTTTTTCAAATACAGTAGTTTTGGCTTGATTTATTAATAACATTTTAGGTTAACGAAGAGATGAGTAAAACGTTTGACATGTTCCAGTCCTCAAGGAACAGGTGCAAATGGAAAGCTAGCGAACCCATAAATGAACCTTCGAGTTGGACAAACTATTGAATAAAAACTTTTTAAAATTCTTTTATTTAGTTTTTTAGTATTTCTATAATTTAAACATTTTATAATAACTTGAACAAATTATTTTTTCTACCTAATTTTCAATAATTTGTTTACTTTTAGTTATGTATCTAAAATGCATTCTCTAATCGGAATAAATTAAAATACATTGTAACACTACTACAACCTGTCAATTACTGGCTGTAGATTATCTGTCAGCTTTAATAAATCTGTCGGATCTGTGCTCTTCAAGCACAGAACTTCAGAATCATCTTTCAATTGGATTAAATTAAGAGGATAGCAGATGTGACACAGAGAAGGCATTTCATCTACAGGCAGTGAACCTCGTGTTTTCTATCGTACAAGGTAACTAATGGCTGACGGATCGGTGCGACACGGCTGTAAAACCGAATTGAAAAATGTTTTTTTTTTAATAAAACAATAATTCAAGAAACAAATATCTCACTTGCATACCATATAATATATTGAACAAAAACTTTTTTTGAAATTAGTAACTCATATTTCTTCTTTTATTTTAAGTATAATTTGACATTTAACGTACTACATCAGTACTTAGTACAGTATAGCTTCTTTCTTCAGTGTATTTCTCACGTTATACTTCGGTAAATTTAATTTTATAAACTTTTCTTAAAAATTATAGCATCGTTTTATGGTTATAAGATTTATGAAAGGAAATATATTCATAATTTGGTCAGGTTCTGATATTTTTCATTTACTTTGATAACCCGTACAAAATTATAATTATTTTTTCCACTACATTTTATCACCCAGTATTAAATTATTAAAATAAATAATAAAGTATTAGAAATTATTACTTCAACATTATTTTCCATACCTTGCTAGCTTATGCAAAGTATTGTCAACCATTCCTAGCTTAGTCAGTCATCTTCATAGACCGACGTTTTTAGGGTGCTACATCTTCATAGATCGACGTTTTTAGGGTGCTACCATCTACTTATGTATTTTACAATACTCAAAGTACTTCAAGTACATCGGAGAACCCCGAAAAGCTTCAAGAATGAAGATGGCTGACAAAGCTAGGAATTATTGAGAAGAATAAAAACTCTACAAACGTTAACCTATAAACTAAGTTTATAAATCAACAAACTTCATCTACCTTAAATCGATCTTGAATTCACTTGGTATTATAATAAATCAAATTTCTTAAAAATGTATTATTGTTTTCAAAAACAAAATATCCTGTTAATTTTTAATTACATTATAACTAAGCTAAGTCAATTCTGTTTTTAAAAAAACTTTCAAAAATACAATCAATATTTTTAAAATTATACTAAACCTATAACGAGTTTCGATATCATATCATCATTATATCGAGACTCGTTCGGATTTGGTAAAATGTTATTACTGTTGTTGAAAATAACAACAGTAATTTTTGCTAAAAGTGAAATATAATTATAACCCAAAGTATAGTAGTTTTGTTATCTTGTAATAGTGCCCCCTGTGATAGCTTTATAACGCCACAGTTTTATAATGGTTAATTTATAGCTGACTTGGAACTTTTACATCTTTTGATTTAAATCCATAGACTTTCTTCTGTCAGAGTGAGTTTTTTTTAATTCATCGAGTCGAAAATCTGCACCAATCTGCAAACGGAAGTGAAAAGTATGCAAGAAATTTGAAACCACTTCCGGTTCAATGAGCTCGATATTTCTAGTGAATCAGCAAAATCTCGCTCACAAAACCGCCAATTATTTTTGTTTAATTACAGTGCATTCAACTTTTCTAACCATGGTTTTGTTTTGTAAAATGGTTAGTTCACGGAGTAAAATGGTTAGTTCACGGAGTAAAATGGTTAGTTCACGGAGTAAAATGGTTAGTTCACGGGGTAAAATGGTTAGTTCACGGAGTAAAATGGTTAGTTCACGGAGTAAAATGGTTAGTTCACGGAGTAAAATGGTTAGTTCACGGGGTAAAATGGTTAGTTCACGGAGTAAAATGGTTAGTTCACGGAGTAAAATTGTTAGTTCACGGAGTAAAATGGTTAGTTCACGGAGTAAAATGGTTAGTTCACGGATTAAAATGGTTAGTTCACGGAGTAAAATGGTTAGTTCACGGAGTAAAATGGTTAGTTCACGGATTAAAATGGTTAGTTCACGGAGTAAAATGGTTAGTTCACGGAGTAAAATGGTTAGTTCACGGAGTAAAATGGTTAGTTCACGGATTAAAATGGTTAGTTCACGGAGTAAAATGGTTAGTTCACGGAGTAAAATGGTTAGTTCACGGAGTAAAATGGTTAGTTCACGGATTAAAATGATTAGTTCACGGAGTAAAATGGTTAGTTCACGGAGTAAAATGGTTAGTTCACGGAGTAAAATGGTTAGTTCAGGGAGTAAAATGGTTAGTTCACGGATTAAAATAATTAGTTCACGGAGTAAAATGGTTAGTTCACGGAGTAAAATGATGCGTGATCAGGAACGGTAATGTTAAATAGTGACGTCATTCAGCTAGCAATACCTCGTCTCTTGTACTTTTGTATGACTATTTATATCAAACTATAAAAGCCTATAACGTTGCTGACTGGTTCTAACCCGTGATTAATTAATTGGGAGCGGAACATTTCGAGCCCACACACAATTCTAACTTTTTTCTATAGACTGTAAGGATATTCAGTGAAACAAAACACTTCGGTAACAAATAACATAATAAAATATAAACTGCGTTTTGCAGGATAAACCTCCGAAGGTCATCGCAATGTGCTTTTTTAGGGTTAATTTATTCAGTCAGAGAAACTTCTGTAACCTCCGTGTTTTTTTTCGTCTTCTATAACACTAGTTACAGGGTAGTAGATCAAGGTGTTTCCACTGGAAGGACATTTGTTTGGTTAGAACTGATTGTGTAATGTTGGGGGACTAGCTTTTTTTTATTTTATTATTTTTTTTCTGTGCAGGAATCATTTAAAACCTAAGTGACTTCTAAGCTAACAATGTAACTTAAAAACGAAGTACTATTCACTCAAGACTAACTACATATTAACTTATTCTAGAATATAAAATGGATTCAGACTAGAAATGTTAGGATCAGAGCTCGAATATTTCTGGGGTATGGATCGTTACCGCGGCATAAGACTTTAACGAGGTTTAAAAAGGGTCAAATGGACGTATTGATATCCCGGAAAAAGTTTTATTAAAATGTACTTTGTTTACCTGCTTTTCACAGTTTATAACTTATTACTTTGTTTCTTGATGTTCTACAGCTTTATTGTCTTGTAAAAATATTATTTTAAAACTTTAATATGATTCAATTGGAGAGAAATTGAAACTTTAAAATTCACTTTTTAACCGTGTGTTAAAATTGATAGTGTGTTCTAGCTGTGAAGTTAGAAGACAGAACCTAGTTTGTAGATTTATGTGGGGGTGCTGCAAGGAAGGTTGAACGCTAACTTTCCTAAAAGAATTATAAAGTTTTTTCAAATCTTTTATCGACCGAAAATAGTATTATAAATTGGTGTTCATGTATTAAAGTATTCGTATATTTTTCGAATTGGAATTGCACGTAGACGATTTTTTTTAATTTGTTTAATTATTTTAAGTTAAAGTCTCCTTAGCGTGTTTGACCCCAAACTAATCTTCTTACTTTGATTGAGTCACAAAACCTTGAGCAATTGGGGCTGTAATGAATACATGTTGTCGTCTCTGGATGATATCAGCAACCTAGAAACGGTTCATTTTTTGACATTTTTAATTCTAAACGTTCAGTTTACTACAAGCTAAGTGAGTCTATAAAATGTACACTATGACACTTAGGGGCATAAATACTTGAGCAAAATTCACTCACATATGGTCTCCCAGTTTCGGTTGTTTTTCCTTTAAAAGTATCCGATAACTCTGAAACAAAAAAATTTATATTTAAAAAACGATGCTGCAACAAAGTTTTTAAACATCTAAGAGGTAAAATCTAACGTATATCACGAGTAGTCAAAAATAAATAAAAACTTGTCTAAATACAAAACTGCCTGAACATTACAATACCTTTTTCTGTTGAGCTGGATCTACTCGTACCAAGTAACGAGTAAATGAATCATTTGTGAATATAGTAAAACATAACACGTTTTATTAAGAATTATTCATGATTATTAAAACAGAAAACATCTGCAATGAGAAGGTAGTATATTAATAGAGGCTACGTACATTAACTTAAATAATTGCAACATTGGTGTTTTTCTAAAACTTCCGTTACAGCAAAAATGCTATACCCGCCTTGAGGCACGAAGGCAAATTTAGCAATAAGTCATTATCATGTATAAACTAGTCATATAAAAAAATAGAAATAAGGCATAAAAAACCTAATGGAGGGTAACGGTATCATTTCTGTATTTGTACTTCTCTCTCTCTCTCTTTCTCTCTCTCTCTCTCTCTCTCTCTCTCTCTCTCTCTCTCTCTCTCTCTCTCTCTCTCTGTGTGTGTGTGTGTGTGTGTGTGTGTGTGTGTGTGTGTGTGTGTGTGTGTGTGTGTGTGTGTGTGTGTGTGTGTGTGTGTGTGTTTGTGTTAGCTCTTTATAAATATTTATTTTACCAAAGTATAAAATTACTAGTTGTTTTCGTACAACAAACTAATTATAAGCTGAAAATATTAAATTAATAAATAATATACATTGTAACTTAATCCTAATGTGCAATGTGGAAAGTAACACAAAATAGAAGTAGAAGAAAGCAGTTGTATGAAATCATACATTACCACACAATTAAATCAAATATATAATATTTCTAAAGGTATAAAAAATTGCTTTTGAAAACGATTTAAATGACTCAACGCCGTTACCCTTAACCTTCTCCATGTTTTAAGGAACATTTAAGACTAAGAAAGACTTCCCCATGTAAGACTAAAGACCCAACTTAAATTTCCTACTGGAAGCTGGGAGAACAATTGCTAGCTTAGGCCGCATACTTGATATATATAGATACTTGGTATATCTCTCTTTCCCACTCCCTTTTTCTTCCTATCCTACCCCTACTCTTCCTCCCTCCATCGCGCTCTTTTTTCTTTCCCTATCTCCCCTCAATCATCCTCCCCTCTCTTACTCTCCTATCTCTATCCTTCCCTTCCCCATTCCATGACCCTCTTTCTATCACTTCCTTTCCCCTCTCGCTCTCTCTCTTCCTCTCTCTCTCTCTCTCTCTCTCTCTCTCTCTCTCTCTCTCTCTCTCTCTCTCTCTCTCTCTCTCTCTCTCTCTCTCTCTCTCTCTCTGCCTTTGAATCAAAGAAATGAAATACGTGATTTCGTAATGCCTAAAACAATTTACTATTTTCACAACTCTGTAAACACTCTTATTCTTAATTTAAAAGACACTGCCATTTAAATTAGGACTGACAAATTTTAACGTTTAGTTATATTTTTCTGACAACATAATTTTAGTATTTTTCATGCCCTAAATGTTAGCTTATCCAGTATTTGTGAACGAAAGGACAGCTGAATCGAGTTATTATACACCCTTCTACGATTATATTAATAAATAACTGTACATAAACTCACAATAATAAAATGTTTATAACTGTGAGTTTTTACAGCTTAACTCACAAACCTTCTCAAATATTGTACAGTTGTACTATAGTCTCGGTATTAACCACACAGGAATAATTATGAGGAAGATGCTTGCAACAATTGCTTCCCGGCGCAGCACGTAGATACAAATCTGCTGAACACAACTTCCCCTACAAAAGTTGAGCAATTCCGATTGCGTAAGTTTCCAAACTGGTTGTGTACTTTTTCTCCGTCGGATTAAAGACGCTCCTAATGATGGGCCAATGACCTTTGTGTCGCCAAAGTAGGCCGTGTCTAAAGAAAGGTCTCCTCAAGGTCGCAGAGAAGGAGACGATATTAATGCCAACTAAGGTTGCAACGGTTAATGTATACATTAGGAATTGTTTACTCTGTTGTCGCGTGCCAGCTGGTGAACCGACAAAACTACCGTGACAACTCTTTGCAAATACTGTACGCATTTTTTATTTGGGTAATGGAATTTCGTAAATTCGTTCAACTCAAGAGCAGACAACCAAATTACACTAAAATACTCAGATAAGCAAATATAATTGTTTTAAAATGCAAAAAGACAATATTTTTAACATAAAAGGCTCTTTTATTTAATAACATTATAAATAGTTTTTTAAAAAAGGCTACACAGAAACTGTACAAATACTCAAAACTACACAAATAGTAAATGGTAACAAAACTAAACAAAATAAGTTTTCTAAGAGCATGAAATAAAACTAAAAGCGTTACAAATAACCGTTATGTGAAACGTTATTTTGTTTCATTTAAGCAAAATAACTACTCACAATATCAAGAGCACAGTAGTACAATATATTACATTGAAAATATTGGAAAGAACCCCAATACCACAAAAAATAATCAAAAATAACAAATAAAACTAGTTATATAAAATTAAATGTACACTTATGAACCCTTATGTACACTTCGATGAGTATGTCATCATCATCATCAGAGGGTCTTATTACAAAATTACAATCTAGCAAACAAGAAGTTACAAACTCATCATTCTAGTTTGTAACTTCTTGTTTGCTAGATTGTAATTTTGTAATGAGACCCTCTGATGATGATGACATGGCCATCGAAATGTACATAAGGGTTTACTCTTAAATAACTTGTTTTATTTGTTATTTTTGATTATTTTTTGTGGTATTGGGGTTCTTTACAATATTTTCATTGTAGAATAATTACTAAAAATCAATTATTTCTTGCTTAGAATTCACTGACAAAGAAATTCAAACACTAAATAAATTGGTTTGATCATAACAGTTGTAACTCTTGAAATAAAATATATGATACCAACCATTACCCTATATAGTTTTAAAATTTAAAAATAATTACAACAATAGCTGCATTAAGTAATTTATATACACTAATTGTCTATAATACTTAAAATTCTAACATAATCATTCACAATTAAATTTTAATAAATAACTCACTATCTATGATAATAACTGTAGGTATACAATATTAAAATACATATTAAATTTGTATTATCATTGATTAATGCAGGACTGTATTGCTGGATATGCTTAGATGAAACGAAATACCGAAATATAACCTCTCAATAAAATGAAATCAGCTGTTACATGATATAATAAGTCAAGTGAATTTTGAAAATCACCTGATCATATGTCAAATGATTTAGAAAATTGATTGTACAAGTTGCGTTCGAACCTTTTTATGCCAAAAACGATAATTAAACATTAGTTTTATTGATATCACATGTGAAAAAACCATTAGATACTGATATTTTTCAGCAGACGCGTTTCACACTACTTCAGTGCATTGTTCAATGCTATGAGTCACGGATATGACTCACAACTCACAACGCGAGTTTTGTCCATGGCACACAGCATTGAAAAATGTACTGATCCAGTTTAAAATGCGTCTGCTGAAAATTTTCAGTAAGCAGTGTTTTTTGTCAAGAGATAACAAAAAAAAATAATTCTTAAAAAAACTCAGGACGTACAACACAAAAACCGCAAGTTATAATGATTGTTATAGAATCTTTGATTTAAAATATTTTTATAAAAGTTTCGAAAGAAAGCTCTGAGGAAAACTTAATTTGCTTTACGAAAAGGAAAGATTGAAATCCTATAAAACAATGGCTGGTTAAGGGAGACCAAATATACACGAAACATGATACACTTAGGCTTTAAAGAAGAAATTTAGAATTTCAGCTGAAACGCGTTTTGGTTTGCTATTCATGAACGTGGAACGAGGTGCAAGGGGGTTCCGATATATCCATATATATAATAATGTGTAGCAACTGGATAATGAGTTGCTTAACAAGGGTACCAATAGGGGCTACAAACATGTCTTTCAAAGCTGTCTAGTTTCCACTGTATGATTTATATTGCAATTTTTTTTTGTAAGACGTATAGAAAAAAAGAAGGTAAATATACCTTCTTATGCGTATAAGGTAGACCTAATTAATCGTGTATATCTTATAAGATATTTACCTTATATCTTATTACTTATATTTTATTCATTTATATATATATATATATATATATATATATATATATATATAAGAAGAAGAATTAATAAATATGAAAAAAAAACAAGATATAGGTTGAATGTAAAAGTTCAGATACGAAACTAAATTAAAGAACCATAGTTACAAATTTTCAGATAAACCAAAGAAGTGAATCATAAAATTGATTCGGTTTTTAGTATGAACACTAAGGATAACTACAAAAAAACACATTTTCCCAGAAACGCCTTACATTTCTTTAAACACAACTAACAATGCCAGAGCTACTACCGATCACTTTGATTGTGTATATAAGGAATCGTAAAACTTGATTGCTCAGAGCTTTAACTTGTTTTCCAGCATTTGGCTTACTTTTATGTCATTTACTGTATCTTTCTATCGCTTAGTTACAAATATAATTACTTGTGCTATGATTTATTATTGATATTGTGTTTGTTTCTGTGTTACGCTTTTATTTATAAAAGTTTTGTATGCAATTTAATTATAATAATTTATTTGTAATTTATAACAATTTTTTATAATTTTAGGTTATAACTTTTAGTCAAGTTGTTGATAAATCCCTAAATTGTATCATTAGATGCAATTTTTTAGGGGCATTATTGAATTTTCACATTACTGTGTTTTATTACATTTGTTGTTGATTTTTATTACATTTGTACAGTTGTCTTTTTTTGTATGACTAGAAAACAATTTCTGTGCATACATTTTTTTGTAATTTTAACTGTGATGTTTAATGTTTCAAGTTTTTTATTATTGGGTCAATTTTATGGTCTCTACATTTTTTATGAGGTTATTGTTTATCCGTAAATTGTTGATGTTTTTAGTCTTGGGAATAACCATAAGAAAACTCCAAATGCCTTCAACAAGTGGAAATATTGAATTAAATAAAAGAACTAGTTACTTTTTGTTTTGTGTTTTTCGTTACAACACTAATAGTTTATTCCTACATATAAGATTTATTTAATAATATAAGTAAAACATTAACCTAATACGGAATTTAGACTATGAAAAATATTACTGAAGTATTACTTTTGATTTAGTAAAGGGTGAAGAAACTACGACGAACTGTTTATAAAGAAGTTGAATGGTGGATAAAGTACTGTTTATAAAGAAGTTGAATGGTGGATAAAGTACTGTTTATAAAGAAGTTGAATGGTGGATAAAGTACTGTTTATAAAGAAGTTGAATGGTGGATAAAGTACTGTTTATAAAGAAGTTGAATGGTGGATAAAGTACTGTTTATAAAGAAGTTGAATGGTGGATAAAGTACTGTTTATAAAGAAGTTGAATGGTGGATAAAGTACTGTTTATAAAGAAGTTGAATGGTGGATAAAGTACTGTTTATAAAGAAGTTGAATGGTGGATAAAGTACTGTTTATAAAGAAGTTGAATGGTGGATAAAGTACTGTTTATAAAGAAGTTGAATGGTGGATAAAGTACTGTTTATAAAGAAGTTGAATGGTGGATAAAGTACTGTTTATAAAGAAGTTGAATGGTGGATAAAGTACTGTTTATAAAGAAGTTGAATGGTGGATAAAGTAGAGTAGATTGAAGAAGTGGTAACTGACAAAAATCATCTCATACGCCGATATGGTTTATCATGGCAATCTCGAAGTCCTCCTCGAGTATACGTAAGTATTCTTGGGTTAGATCCCGTCTCAAGGGCAAAGGTTTGAAATCTTCATTAATGAATCAATTATTGAAAATCCAAATCGCTAGTTGGGTTAAAAAAATAAAACAATTAGGACACATAATGACAGCTGGAAAATACCTTAGCGATAAATATAAAGAACATTAAAAGATTGATGTACTACGAGTTTTTAAGACTATTGAATGAACGAAGTGTGTTTGAGAAATATTGATGACAGTTTCTAAAAAACAGAATTGAAACATTTGAATTTCGTGAAATAAAAACTTGATCTTTTAATAATAATATTATGTTCAACAAGTCAATATTTTATTTTCGTGGACAACAAAACCGAAGAGAAATAAATTATAAAAGAAGAAGAAAATGTAAAAATAATAAAAAAGAGAGATAGAAAAACTAGAACACCTTGCTGAAGACTGCACTTGAAAAACCTAATGAAGTTTAAGAATGCGTCCGTCATTTTTACAACCTTTTAATCTTTAAGATTTATGCAAAATATAAATCATAGAAATATTTGTGTTACAAGAAAGCAAAAATAATTAATTATTGAACAATAAAACTCACAGTAAATACTTTAATTTGTTCAGATACGTTTCTGTGTCTGTATCAAACTCATAACTCCAAAGTGAGTAAAACTACAATTTTAAAAATCTAAATTATAATTTATTTGACTTCTAACTGTAAAACGTAAACGTCAGAATATAATACATTTGTGAAATGTAGTTTTAGTCACCGGTGATGATGAACTGGGTCACTGAAACGCGTCTGAATGTATACGACTAGTAATTACAAATACATTGTAAGTTATTACTTGTATAAAATAAGGTGATGTAAATAATGTAAGAATCAATTAAGAAAACGTATTGTAGAGAAATTATTAAAATTTAAATAATTGTTAAATAAAATGAAAGTATTTAATAATTGATTCCATCTTCACGTGAGCTACTAGTTTTTAACTTAAAAAACTTGTACAATAAAGCAAATAAAACTTATCATGAAGGTATATATACAAATATAACTAAACACTATTAAATGTTTATAAACTTGCCTATAGTTCCACTTACTTATATTTGTTGAGGACGGCCGTTTCAGGAGATGTGTCCATTGTCAACTCAGACCGTAACTCAGAGTTACAATCGTAAACCTAAGTGTTATTATAGGCAAGTGTAACATTGTTAAAGTGTTTTTAGTTAAAATGAAAGTCTTTATGACAACTTCTTCCTTTAAATATCACAAAAATAATAAAGGTAAGATAATTAAACATCAAATTTTTTAGAAAAATAATAGAAATATTTCATAATAAGTATTAAAGTCAACACTAATTAAAATTACTAACATCCGGTTTTATTAAAATTAAAAAATAATATTTTTTTGAAATTCAGATTCTTTAAAACAATTCGTATTTAATTAGCTTTCTTAAACGTTACCAGGCGTTCTTGTCATTGGATCTTTTAAATGTAAAATCTTTTAATGTGTTTTATTGACTTCAATATGGAATGTCCTATTTTTCATTGTGTTATTTTTCACTAGTACATACCCCACAGATATTCTGAGTGTTTTCTCTTTATGCCTTCCCTAGTAGCATCGTAATGTATTTATTTCCTGACGCGTTTCGGAGTCCCTCCATCTTTCCGGTAGGAAATTTTAACTAGTAGTATTTTTGCGTGTTTATTGTGTATTTTTACTTTCCAGTTTCGAAATTGTTTGTTTTTATAGTTTTTTAAACTGTAGTTTGTTTCAGGAGTAATTACGTGCCCAACATTGTGAACAAAATGAAGAGTTTGCAGGTGACTGGATCTGTAAAATGTATTTAAAATTCTTCGTGGGATAAATCTGAAACGACCTTCTTGCACTGCGTCAGTTAGAAAAGTTATTTTTCAAAACTGCAAATCACTGTAGTAGAATTAAAATTAGAAAGGTATTTTTGTAGTCGGTATAGAAGAGCCTTTTTGTTACGCAAGCCGGGATTATGACAATCTATACTGACAGGTTTCGTAGCGTGCTCTTCTCGTTCCATTACCTTCCTTGTCACCCGTAAGACATGTAAATCTATCAACTCCACACTCAGTCATCCTTCCCACCTGGTCGATTTTCAAACATCGTTCTAATTTTAATTTTATTATAAGTTCATTAATGGAACCAGTAGTATAGGTTTCCTTAAACGTTACGCTCGTTTGTAAAAAACCTCGCTAATTCATTTACAAAAGCTCCATTTCTATTACCAGTACTAGTTACACTACAACTTTGAACCTGCTTAACAGCCAATCAGTTTCAAGTAATAAGTTTAAATAGTTTATTAACAATCAAACAAGAGTATTACGATTTTTACAAAATACACTCTAATACAATATATAAGTATAAGTAACCAGGCACTTATTTAAATAGTAAAAGCTACAGACTTATTTATGCTGTCATATTTGGCTGGCCTTCCTGTTTGATGTAACAACATAACCTCTATAAATTGGAGTGAATATCAGCAATACTTTTCCTTAAGAAAACAACTACCCAGAAGTAGACACAGAGAATCTGAATGCATAATCATTAGAAATTAGTTTTTCAATAGACGGATCTTTTCAATACAAGTCTAGATGTCTGTTTTAAGTAGTATTTCAAATCCCATTTCCACTCAGTGCTTGGGTTAGAAAAGCAAACCTGTAACACAAGCCTTGACTCTTCCCGATTTCCCAATGAAAGAACTGTGTCAACCTCTTTCTGCCTGAACCACCTGGTCCTTCTCGCATCTGATTTCTACCTTATAATTTAATTCAAATTTTGTTTAATTTACCTATATTTTGAAAATAAAATTTCGTGTCGGTTGAAAAGTCCTGATAGATTACTTTAAAAGTGCGTTGTACACGAGCGCTTATTTGCGTGTGTGCGTGACTGGTAAAGTATTCCACATAGTGACACTTTGAAACTGCCTCTAAGATTCCTGACTCTTAGAACCTAAGTTTTCTGTATAAATTACCAGACGACCATTCTTTCAATCTAGCGACCTTTCCAAACCATTATTTCTGATGATATAGCATTATCATAAGGAAAGAAAACTCAACAATATTACACAAAATTAACATAATTATGCTGCGAAGAATTTACATTACATTTACCAGTAAAACTCTGCTTGCAATCTAGTCTCTCGTATAGATTGCGTTAACCAAAGTCTCAAAACAATAACTATTTGCTGAGAAGTAGAATAAATCGTACGGTGGTGAAAACAGTAACAATTAATCAATGCGCAGAGTTGCATTTCTTGGTCACCTACATCTCTTCTCAAAGGTAATTATTTAAAATTCAATTAAATAGTTTTAAAACGACTACATATAGACAAATGTTAAAGTAAAATAGCTTTTGATGCATATTTTCAACATTAAGACACCACTATGCCGTGCCCTTCAGGAGGGGTATGACGATCAAAATTCTCGATAAGTGGTCATTGTAAAAAAAAGTTTTAATTTAGCTATAGTCTTAACAAGTAAAATAAAAATTCCTACTGAGGTTAACAAAAAAAAAAATTAGTTACCCTAGAGCACTATTTATGATACTGTGTGGTAACCATGGCAACATTTTATGGTTCTACAATGGAGGTTCCGACGACAATCAGATGGGGGAAAAATTCGTAGATATCTTTGAGAAATATATTTCTAGGTATTGGAATGTGGCAAGGCGCGTTAGAACCGAATATGAAAATTATCAGTTCGAATCCGGCTGGACCCTACAAATTTTATAATTTAATTATTGAATAAATATTTGAAAATACTTTATTAACACTAATTGTCACCCGCTATAGAGTAATAAAAATGATTTGAACTTGATTGGATGGATAAAAACGTTTTTTCTTATCGATTGAATATCAGGAGAGTGTGAGCTAATAGAAGGAATTTAATAAAAATATTTAATATTCTTGATATGTTTAAAAACTTTAATTTATAGTTAATTTATAAACAGGTTAAAAATATAAGTACTTTAACGTAAGAACGTAAAAACTGATACATAACTCTGGCTCAGTACAAAACAATAATGCTTGAACTAATTTTAAAATAGTGGCTATTTTATGATGAAAACAAAAGTTACTGCCGATATTCTGTGAAACGATTTAAATATTTTATAACATAATAGTTGTACCCTGCCACGCTTTGCTGTGGCACATTGTGAAAATGGATGAAAAACGAGGAACAAAACAAAGCATAGTCTATGTTTCATAGAAGTTTAATTTAGCAATACTTCAGAGGCTAAGGCAATACAGAGCTAAGTCTGTGTCATTTTTGACCGAATCGTTGCCAGATTCAATCAGATAAGAAATGTTTCCCAGTTCCTCCTGGTGCATTCAAGAAGAACTTTCCCCCAACTCCATCATTTATCATTTGCATTAGGTGATCATAAATGCTTTTATGGGCATGAGTTAATTTTGGAATCCAAACACATGACTGGAGATCACGGGTGTTGTAACTGCTCACGGCTCAAATCCACATGAAATGAAGCTGTCACAACTCTAGTGGGTGCTTGCATTCACAAATAATCTGTGCTTACAATTTATCTACTGCGCAGCTCGATCTGGGCATGATCACACAAAATTACCTCGATTAAGGTGAATATTTAATTCAAATTGTATAATAACCTGAATGGGTGGCTAGTGGATACATTTGTTTTTGTTAGTAAACAATGTTATTAGGAAAAGGTAATGTATCACATGCGACTTTAGTTCTTGTAAGCTAGCATGGAGTGATGCCCTCTCTTCTGGGAGATGGCGGTTGCTGGTTCACAACTGACCGTTAAAAAAGCTGTTTTCTCGCGGTCGAGGTTGTGTCACTGACGATTTTGAGAAGAAAGTTTGTTGTCTAAGTCTCCTTCTGAGGGATGGTATGTAGGATCTTTCATCTCACCATTCAAGGAAAAAATTACTCTAACAAAAGACCTGTTGGAAAAGAGATCTTGGCTCCATAGCTTGCTTTAAATGTTCGGATAGCCCAACTATTCAGAGCAGCCTTTTTAAGAGCCAATGACCGGACAAAGGGCCCAAGAAGAAGAATTAAACGGAAAAGTTAAAAAAGAAGACCAATTGTAAATTGGAGAATAACAAGATTTATTTATTACAGATTTTTAAGTTTTGAACTGGATCCTGTTTTAGGTGGTATAAATCGATCTTGTAAATCTTTTTTATATTCTCAAGCAAAATGGAATTTCAAAGACCATTTCAACGAGTTTTTATGGAATGGACTGAATTAAAGAAAACGTTTATATTTGTAGCAAAACAATAATGTCTAAGATGGTAACTTCGATGCAATTTTTAAAATTAACCTGAGTAACAAAAGCCTCCTTCTACGTCGCCTGGATTGGTTTCACGTTTACCGACGTGTACATCGCGTTTAATAACATTTTAGACACGTGACTCGATGTTGTTGACACATTACTTGCTCTTTGTACCAAATTATCGTCCTGAAGATTTTTTTATTTACTTACGCTGATTGTATAAATATATTTATCTCTTTATAAAACGATAAATTATCAAATAAAGATAGTTTTTAATTTAAATACGGTATTTCAGTAAAGATAAGAGATTTAGATATCTAATCGTGGGTACCTCCGATCACACAACGAGAAATGTCTGACATTGTTTGAGGTTTATTTAACTAAATACTCAAAACTATTTAAATGTTTACCTATGAAACTATAGTTCAGTACGACAGATTCGCATACAAATTATATGAGGCGATATTTGTTTAAACGGTCTTTTGAAAACAAAACTGGATTAGCATTTTAATACTATTCTTTTGTATTATAATACGTAATATTATATTATATTATTTTTTTATATTAAACTACTGTATTAAATTTTTAGGCTGCAATAAAATACTATATTATACTGTCTGAGTATATTATTTTATACTATTGAAGTATATTATACTATGTATTATATTTTAGGCTAATATGATAATATATTGTATTATACTATTGTTTCATGTTATAGTAATGTATTAAATTTTAGGATGCTATATATTATCATATTATACTATTGTTTTATATATTAGGCTATTATAAAATACTATAATATACTATTATTTTATATTATACTATTTTGTTATATTTTAGGGTTATGTAAAATATTATAATATAACTTTGTGTTATATAACATTACATTATTTTATTTTATGTTATAGTATTGTAGTATATATTATTACCTAATATTATATTTCATTATATAATACTATAGTATACAATTTAGACTACTGTAAAATATTGTAATACTGTATGCTATTATTACGTTATTCTATTGTATTTTAAACTACCTGTATAAGATACTATTTGTGTATATGATATATTAATACATTATACATTATTGTATTTTACTATTGTATTATATCTTAGTATATTATATATACTATTGAAGTATGTTATGCTATCGAATTATATTTTACCTTTCTATAAAATATTATGTTATACAATTGTAGTATGTATAATATATTTAGGCTACTATAACATATTATATTATACTATTGTATTTTATTTTAGGCTACTGCAAAATATTCGATTATACTATTGTTTTATACAATACTATTATATTTTATTATAGGGTACTATAAAATATTATATTATAATATATACTATTACTACTATATATTACTACTATATATAACATACGCGATTATATATAGTTGTATAGTAATGTGTTATATAATATTTTTTAAATATACTTAACTATTGCAATATATTTTACTATTGCAGTATATTATACTCTACTATTGTATTATATTCTATTATACAATGTTAGATATTAGACTTCTATATTTTATTTTTAAGTATTACACTTTCTTTGTTGGATTTTAAATATTTGTTACTACAATAGTTTTAATTTACAAATTGAAGAATATATCACTTAAATATGTAGACTGGAGTACAAATAATTAAAACCTTGCATAACATCTAAATAGTGATTGCTTTTAATATTAAAAATTATTTTTTTGAAAGATGATATTTCAAATATTTTGTTTAAACCAAAGTTATGGATATTTATATATTGTATAGCACGCACATGGGCAAGTATAGACTACGAGTATATACTTGCACATAGCATCAGCTAGTGTGACCGCTGACCGCTACTTCATGGCTAAGTATAAACTACGAGTATATACTTGCCCATAGCATCAGCTAGTGTGACCGCTGACCGCTACTTCATGGCTAAGTATAAACTACGAGTATATACTTGCACATAGCATCAGCTAGTGTGACCGCTGACCGCTACTTCATGGCTAAGTATAAACTACGAGTATATACTTGCACATAGCATCAGCTAGTGTGACCGCTACTACATGGCCAAGTATAGACTACGAGAATATACTTGCACATAGCATCAGCTAGTGTGACAGCTGACCGCTACTTCATGGCTAAGTATAGACGAGTATATACTTGCCCATAGCATCAGCTAGTGTGACCGCTGACCGCTACTACATGCCTAAGTATAGACTACGAGTATATACTTGCCCATAGTATCAGCTGGGGTGACCGCTGACCGCTACTTCATGGCTAAGTATAGACTACGAGAATATACTTGCCCATAGCATCAGCTAGTGTGACCGCTGACCGCTACTTCATGGCTAAATATAGACTACGAGTATATACTTGCCCAAACCATCAGCTAGTGTGACCGCTGACCGCTACTTCGTGGCTAAGTATAGACTACGAGTATATACTTGCCCATAGCATCAGCTAGTGTGACCGCTACTACATGGCTAAGTATAGACTACGAGTATATACTTGCCCATAGTATCAGCTAGGGTGACCGCTGACCGCTACTTCATGGCTAAGTATAGACTACGAGTATATTCTTGCCCATAGCATCAGCTAGTGTGACCGCTGACCGCTACTTCATGGCTAAGTATAGACGAGTATATACTTGCCAATAGCATCAGCTAGTGTGACCGCTGACCGCTACTACATGGCTAAGTATAGACTACGAGTATATACTTGCCCATAGTATCAGCTGGGGTGACCGCTGACCGCTACTTCATGGCTAAGTATAGACTACGAGTATATACTTGCCCATAGCGTGAGCTAGTGTGACCGCTACTTCATGGCTAAGTATGGACTACGAGTTTATACTTTCCCAAAACATCAGCTAGTGTGACCGCTGACCGCTACTTCATGTCTAAGTATAGACTACGAGTATATACTTGCCCATAGCATGAGCTAGTGTGACCGCTACTTCATGGCTAAGTATGGACTACGAGTATATACTTGCCCATGGCATCAGCAGTGTGACCGCTACTACATGGCTAAGTATAGACTACGAGTATATACTTGCCCATAGTATCAGCTAGGGTGACCGCTGACCGCTACTTCATGGCTAAGTATAGACTACGAGAATATACTTGCCCATAGCATCAGCTAGTGTGACCACTGACCGCTACTTCATGGCTAAGTATAGACTACGAGTATATACTTGCCCATAGCATCAGCTAGTGTGACCGCTACTTCATGACTAAGTATGGACTACGAGTATATACTTGCCCATAGCATCAGCTAGGGTGACCGCTGACCGCTACTTCATGGCTAAGTATAGACTACGAGTATATACTTGCCCATAGCATCAGCTAGTGTGACCGCTGACCGCTACTTCATGGCTAAGTATAGACGAGTATATACTTGCCCATAGCATCAGCTAGTGTGACCGCTGACCGCTATTACATGGCTAAGTATAGACTACGAGTATATACTTGCCCATAGTATCAGCTGGGGTGACCGCTGACCGCTACTTCATGGCTAAGTATAGACTACGAGTATATACTTGCCCATAGCGTGAGCTAGTGTGACCGCTACTTCATGGCTAAGTATGGACTACGAGTTTATACTTTCCCAAAACATCAGCTAGTGTGACCGCTGACCGCTACTTCATGTCTAAGTATAGACTACGAGTATATACTTGCCCATAGCATGAGCTAGTGTGACCGCTACTTCATGGCTAAGTATGGACTACGAGTATATACTTGCCCATGGCATCAGCAGTGTGACCGCTACTACATGGCTAAGTATAGACTACGAGTATATACTTGCCCATAGTATCAGCTAGGGTGACCGCTGACCGCTACTTCATGGCTAAGTATAGACTACGAGAATATACTTGCCCATAGCATCAGCTAGTGTGACCACTGACCGCTACTTCATAACTAAGTATAGACTACGAGTATATACTTGCAAATAGCATCAGCTAGTGTGACCGCTACTTCATGACTAAGTATGGACTACGAGTATATACTTGCCCATAGCATCAGCTAGGGTGACCGCTGACCGCTACTTCATGGCTAAGTATAGACTACGAGTATATACTTGCCCATAGCATCAGCTAGTGTGACCGCTACTTCATGACTAAGTATGGACTACGAGTATATACTTGCCCATAGCATCAGCTAGGGTGACCGCTGACCGCTACTTCATGACTAAGTATGGACTACGAGTATATACTTGCCCATAGCATCAGCTAGGGTGACCGCTGACCGCTACTTCATGGCTAAGTATAGACTACGAGTATATACTTGCCCATAGCATCAGCTAGTGTGACCGCTACTTCATGGCTAAGTATAGACGAGTATATACTTGCCCATAGCATCAGCTAGTGTGACCGCTGACCGCTACTACATGCCTAAGTATAGACTACGAGTATATACTTGCCCATAGTATCAGCTGGGGTGACCGCTGACCGCTACTTCATGGCTAAGTATAGACTACGAGAATATACTTGCCCATAGCATCAGCTAGTGTGACCGCTGACCGCTACTTCATGGCTAAATATAGACTACGAGTATATACTTGCCCAAACCATCAGCTAGTGTGACCGCTGACCGCTACTTCGTGGCTAAGTATAGACTACGAGTATATACTTGCCCATAGCATCAGCTAGTGTGACCGCTACTACATGGCTAAGTATAGACTACGAGTATATACTTGCCCATAGTATCAGCTAGGGTGACCGCTGACCGCTACTTCATGGCTAAGTATAGACTACGAGTATATTCTTGCCCATAGCATCAGCTAGTGTGACCGCTGACCGCTACTTCATGGCTAAGTATAGACGAGTATATACTTGCCAATAGCATCAGCTAGTGTGACCGCTGACCGCTACTACATGGCTAAGTATAGACTACGAGTATATACTTGCCCATAGTATCAGCTGGGGTGACCGCTGACCGCTACTTCATGGCTAAGTATAGACTACGAGTATATACTTGCCCATAGCGTGAGCTAGTGTGACCGCTACTTCATGGCTAAGTATGGACTACGAGTTTATACTTTCCCAAAACATCAGCTAGTGTGACCGCTGACCGCTACTTCATGTCTAAGTATAGACTACGAGTATATACTTGCCCATAGCATGAGCTAGTGTGACCGCTACTTCATGGCTAAGTATGGACTACGAGTATATACTTGCCCATGGCATCAGCAGTGTGACCGCTACTACATGGCTAAGTATAGACTACGAGTATATACTTGCCCATAGTATCAGCTAGGGTGACCGCTGACCGCTACTTCATGGCTAAGTATAGACTACGAGAATATACTTGCCCATAGCATCAGCTAGTGTGACCACTGACCGCTACTTCATGGCTAAGTATAGACTACGAGTATATACTTGCCCATAGCATCAGCTAGTGTGACCGCTACTTCATGACTAAGTATGGACTACGAGTATATACTTGCCCATAGCATCAGCTAGGGTGACCGCTGACCGCTACTTCATGGCTAAGTATAGACTACGAGTATATACTTGCCCATAGCATCAGCTAGTGTGACCGCTACTTCATGACTAAGTATGGACTACGAGTATATACTTGCCCATAGCATCAGCTAGTGTGACCGCTGACCGCTACTTCATGGCTAAGTATAGACGAGTATATACTTGCCCATAGCATCAGCTAGTGTGACCGCTGACCGCTACTACATGGCTAAGTATAGACTACGAGTATATACTTGCCCATAGTATCAGCTGGGGTGACCGCTGACCGCTACTTCATGGCTAAGTATAGACTACGAGTATATACTTGCCCATAGCGTGAGCTAGTGTGACCGCTACTTCATGGCTAAGTATGGACTACGAGTTTATACTTTCCCAAAACATCAGCTAGTGTGACCGCTGACCGCTACTTCATGTCTAAGTATAGACTACGAGTATATACTTGCCCATAGCATGAGCTAGTGTGACCGCTACTTCATGGCTAAATATGGACTACGAGTATATACTTGCCCATGGCATCAGCAGTGTGACCGCTACTACATGGCTAAGTATAGACTACGAGTATATACTTGCCCATAGTATCAGCTAGGGTGACCGCTGACCGCTACTTCATGGCTAAGTATAGACTACGAGAATATACTTGCCCATAGCATCAGCTAGTGTGACCACTGACCGCTACTTCATGGCTAAGTATAGACTACGAGTATATACTTGCCCATAGCATTAGCTATTGTGACCGCTACTTCATGACTAAGTATGGACTACGAGTATATACTTGCCCATAGCATCAGCTAGGGTGACCGCTGACCGCTACTTCATGGCTAAGTATAGACTACGAGTATATACTTGCCCATAGCATCAGCTAGTGTGACCGCTACTTCATGACTAAGTATGGACTACGAGTATATACTTGCCCATAGCATCAGCTAGTGTGACCGCTACTTCATGACTAAGTATGGACTACGAGTATATACTTGCCCATAGCATCAGCTAGGGTGACCGCTGACCGCTACTTCATGACTAAGTATGGACTACGAGTATATACTTGCCCATAGCATCAGCTAGGGTGACCGCTGACCGCTACTTCATGGCTAAGTATAGACTACGAGTATATACTTGCCCATAGCATCAGCTAGTGTGACCGCTGACCGCTATTTCATGACTAAGTATGGACTACGAGTATATACTTGCCCATAGCATCAGCTAGTGTGACCGCTACTACATGGCCAAGTATAGACTACGAGTATATACTTGCCCCTAGCATCAGCTAGGGTGACCGCTGACCGCTACTTCATGACTAAGTATGGACTACGAGTATATACTTGCCCATAGTATCAGCTGTGTGACCGCTACTACATGGCTAATTATAGACTACGAGTATATACTTGCCCATAGCATCAGCTAGGGTGACCGCTGACCGCTACTTCATGACTAAGTATGGACTACGAGTATATACTTGCCCATAGTATCAGCTGTGTGACCGCTACGACATGGCCAAGTATAGACTACGAGTATATACTTGCCCATAGCATCAGCTAGGGTGACCGCTGACCGCTACTTCATGACTAAGTATGGACTACGAGTATATACTTGCCCATAGTATCAGCTGTGTGACCGCTACTACATGGCTAAGTATAGACTACGAGTATATACTTGCCCATAGCATCAGCTAGGGTGACCGCTGACCGCTACTTCATGACTAAGTATGGACTACGAGTATATACTTGCCCATAGTATCAGCTGTGTGACCGCTACTACATGGCCAAGTATAGACTACGAGTATATACTTGCCCATAGCATCAGCTAGGGTGACCGCTGACCGCTACTTCATGACTAAGTATGGACTACGAGTATATACTTGCCCATAGTATCAGTTGTGTGACCGCTACTACATGGCTAAGTATAGACTACGAGTATATTTGCCCATAGCATCAGCTAGGGTGACCGCTGACCGCTACTTCATGACTAAGTATGGACTACGAGTATATACTTGCCCATAGTATCAGCTGTGTGACCGCTACTACATGGCCAAGTATAGACTACGAGTATATACTTGCCCATAGCATCAGCTAGGGTGACCGCTGACCGCTACTTCATGACTAAGTATAAACTACGAGTATATACTTACCCATAGCATCAGCAGTGTGACCGCTACTACATGGCTAAGTATAGACTACGAGTATATACTTGCCCATAGCATCAGCTAGGGTGACCGCTGACCGCTACTTCATGGCTAAGTATGGACTACGAGAATATACTTGCCCATAGCATCAGCTAGTGTGACCGCTGACCGCTACTTCATGACTAAGTATGGACTACGAGTATATACTTGCCCATAGCATCAGCTAGGGTGACCGCTGACCGCTACTTCATGACTAAGTATGGACTACGAGTATATACTTGCCCATAGCATCAGCTAGGGTGACCGTTGACGGCTACTACATGACTAAGTATGGACTACGAGAATATACTTGCCCATAGCATCAGCTAGTGTGACCGCTGACCGCTACTTCATGACTAAGTATGGACTACGAGTATATACTTGCCCATAGCATCAGCTAGGGTGACCGCTCACCGCTACTTCATGACTAAGTATGGACTACGAGTATATACTTGCCCATAGCATCAGCTAGGGTGACCGTTGACGGCTACTACATGACTAAGTATGGACTACGAGTATATACTTGCCTATAGCATCAGCTAGGGTGACCGCTCACCGCTACTTCATGACTAAGTATGGACTACGAGTATATATTTGCCCATAGCATCAGCTAGTGTGACCGCTACTTCATGGCTAAGTATGGACTACGAGTATATACTTGCCCATAGCATCAGCTACTGTGACCACTGACCGTTACTACGTCAGCTCTCATGCTGCTGATTGATTCTTCAATTCTAAGGAAACTATTCATCTAAGAACAAAACTATGTCAATAAAAATGAAAAGCATTTTACGCTATACATTATTATGAAGAGTAATTTTCTCGCATAAACCAAAAATCATAAAAATGTAATTTAAAACTCTTAAAATTGTTACTAACAAAGTCCTAATAACATAACTCGAATTATTTTTACTTATATACTTGGAAATATATAAATTTGTGGTATTTGGCCATGATTACACTTACAATAGAACAACACTATCTCGAAGCGCAAGGAGTATTAATTTTCACAAACACGTGCATCACAGATACAGTACAGAATATTAAATTGGCTTATAAAATAAATGCATAACTTAAAAAATGTTCAACATAAAAATCAGGCGACCAACACACTTTTTTCGCCGAGTAACAATAAACCTCACCAACACCACTTTTTTACCACATGTAATCAAACTAAATATGTGCTACTATAGGCGAATGTCACCTAGTAGTGTATGTTCATGTGTCTAAGTGTAAATAGTAGCTCAAGATGAAAATGGAAACAAACATTTTCGAATTATTTCTTATAACTGTAAATATGAATAAACATTTCCTAAAATTTGACTGAATAGAAATTTCATTTGAAAATAATTTAAACATAGCTCCTAAATTAAGAAGAAAGCAGGTAAATGAAATAATATTTTAGAATAAGGAAATTATAATAGATTACAAGAAACACATTTTGGATTCTTCCAACAGTTTTATCCCAAACAATTTATACTGCAACTAAAAATAATATAGAAATCTCATTTGCACAGCAAAACCTTGAACAGAGACAAAATTAATTGATAAACGAATCATAAATTTTAAAATGGATTCAAGAAGAAACTGGTAAAGCTACAAATAGGTCAAAGAAAAAACTGTCTTTAAAATCTAAAAATTTCAATAAAATTTAGGTGGAATAAAGGAAAACGTTGAAAAAACGCGATTATCGATAAATAAACACATATTAATAAAAAGAAACACTATTTGGCCTTTGGTTTAGAGAATATCGCAACCAAAAAAAAGACTACAAGATTTAAACCTGACTAGACAAAAAGCGTTCACAAAACAGTTATTGACTACAATTACATGGTTTATATTGTAATTAAAGTTTTTGTCCAACAACTTAGAGGTTATGTACATCTTCAAAGAATGCTTGAGGCTTCCTGAACGCCTAACGTGAACCACTCACGATGAACGAAAAAGGGAATACCACACCGTGGTTGGAGAGGAGGTATAACTCAAGAAATAATATACGATAAATGGATGAAAACCTATTAATGAGCCGAGCTGATGGGTGACGATATAGAAAGAAGTAAACCATACAAAACCCATCAAATAATAATAAATTTTAATATATAAGAGTATTTAATTTTTAATGATATAATAAAAACATGTCATTCGTTGCATTTCCAACACATGTTTAACTCCATATAATTTTCTTTCTATAAAAATCATATATCTCTAGAAGAAGTCGATAAGAACTTAGTATACTTTAAAAAGGACTTTAATATTTTAATTTCGTTTGTATAATTATTGTATATTCTAATGTCCAACAGAAAAAACATAAAAACCTGCGGTACAGAGCAAACATAAATCTATTTATTATTTTAACTCTAGATTATTAAATTTAAAACTAATTTGTATACTATAACAATATAATAAGATATTTATAAACTTTTAATTTTTACTCTAAAATTATACTAAAAAGCTCCTAAGAAATGAACTTAATAAATAAAGCTCAAGTTATTGACAAGTCAGGATACAATACTATATTTACCATTAGTGTATTAGAAAGGAAAATAATTTCCCTACTTACATGATTTCAAATAATTTATTAACGTATTCGATACTATAAATATATAGAAAATTGCATTGAAACATAATCTCCAATCAAAACAGCTGTTAGCATTAACCACCATGTTTTGCATTCAGAAAACTTCGGGAAATGTTTTCATCCCCGGACTGTTGCACACTTAAGTCTGAATTCCTAAGCAACGACGTCACGCTCTACCGATTTAGTCCCGTCACAATTTTGTTTAAAAGTCGCATCACAAGAAGTTAAACATCAATAACTTTGAAATCGTAAAGTCGTTAACAAGTCAGTAAATTAGATAACTATTTTTATCTAACATATCAGGAAATAGTATAATTTTCCTGACATTTTATTACCATTGGAATACATTTATTGTATTATCCTACTCTTAAAAACGTTTAAAACTAGTTCTTTTAAAACAAATTAATTCTACACTATTTGTATAGGTGTAGTTGATAAATCTAATCTATAACCACGATGTTAATAGGTTTAACACTTGAGGCATGATGTTAAACTCGGAGTGATCCACATGTTAACTTAATAACGCAGAAGGTAACATAACCTTATAAAAACAGGTGTTATATGAAATCATATGTTAGCAATTAATTGTCTTGAACATACTAATTCAATTTAACTACATAAGAAAATTGCATTTAAACATAACCTCTAAATAAAGAGGAAAACAGGTATATAAAGTCATACTTTTTATGCAAAAGATAAAATATAAAAGTTTACAAGGGTCGCATGTCTACTTCTAGAACAATTTTACCCCAAACGATGAAATGCCTCGGGTGCCTGTAAAAGTTTACACTTTATATAAAAAAAACTGAAATCTTACTTACAAGGTTAAATAATTGTCAACGAGAATAAACAACTTGATAGCTCATAACGTGTCACAGATTTTAAGTTGGATTTAAGAAAAAACTGGTACAAATACAAAAGAAAAAAATCTGTAGAGCGTTTAAATCTAATTTAAGCTGATTAAAGTAAGACATTGGTCGGGGGTCTGTTTGTATTTGCAAAAGAACGTTTACTGGTATACAAATGTAACCCTTTACGTAAAATTTATCTTTATTATTTCTCGACGTTTCCGGCATTTCGGTGTACATTTCTTCACAATTACACATCTTATTTATATTTCTTTTATAATTTTTTTTTGTAGGTTTCAGATTAGCCGATATTACCATCTCTGATGAAAGGATTGGTCATAAAGCAGGATTAAGTTAAGGTCATAAAGTCCGTGTATAGAGAGATCATATCCTCACGTCTGTGCTTCATCTTAACCTACTCTCAATCGGGGTCATAAAGTAGTTCTACCCGTTACCCTTCTTGAAAGAAGAAGGATAAGTAAAGGTAGAAAGAATTAGGAAGGGCTACGGAAAGAGAATAATGATCCCCTGATACCGGGGATGGAAGACATTTATGGCATCAAGGAAGAGTGTCTTGTCGCTAATCGATATACAGTCAAATTTAAATAATTCTATTTACTTTAAATATATTTACCTGTAACCTAAATACGCTTAAATGCTATTTATAATTTTAAAACAAATTGCAAATTGTACAAATCTCTTTCAATCAATCTTATATAAAGCAATCACAAGTAAGTGATAAGAAGAAAAATAACAATAGTTTATTTAACTTTCCGTTCTCCATTAGAAAATACCTCAGTTGATTTAACAGGTAGAAATTTGTTATCTCCCAAGGGTGAAGACGTGACCAGGAAATGAAAACGTGATTTTAATTTTACAATAGTCTTATACTTTTAACATTTTCGACATCGTTTTCTTGATATTTTCTAAAATACATCAAATTAAAAATGTCGTTAAATATAAGTTTAGGGATTTTGTTTTTAAGCGTCATAACTAAATAAACAATTATCGAATATATTAATTTTCATAAGTTTTAAAAGTTATTATAATAATTAAAAAAATGTATGGTTATATGACTACATTTTTCAAAATTTTACTTTTCCAATTTAGGTATTGGTTTAGGAAATTATTTAGGAAAAGAAAACCTCAGTTCTTGTTTTATATCAGATGGCATAAACTGCACCCAACTTTGATTTTAATTTTAGAAATTTTTTCAACTTTGATGTTTTATATAAATTAATATTTTCAATTGATTACTTCTTCAGGCGAGTTTTTACGTTTTCGGGGATTGGTAAACTCGATTACTTCTTGGCATAAGAGCATTTTCCGCCAGGTTTCCAAAGATGTACGTAGGTCTATTGCCAGACGATCCCAAACTACACACACGCGCTACAATTGAGCCGGTTAACGATAGCAGCTTTCTTCGTCTATACTTGGAGGTTATGTTTGAATAATTTTCAAAAGTAATTTGGTATATATTCAGAAATACCGTACACTTTATGTAAAGTGAAAATAAATTTCTTCATAGAGTAGCTCGTAAGCAACTTTTTCTTACTAATAAGTTAAAATCATTAAATTGTGAACGATTAGGTTACTTATCAGGTAATAAAAATAATAAGGAGTTTTGCAATAAATCTTACTATTATAATTTAAATATAACAATGAGTAATACGCGTAGATATGTATTAAAATTTTAATTTGAAAATGTCTTTATGTGCGTTTGATACCTTTTAAAAACTGATTTCATTTAAATTCGTTTTTTTTCATAAGTAATTTTGTGACCCTCTAAATAAAGCTCACTATTTTGTGGAATAAAAATTAGTTAATGTATAATAAACAATAAAATCCCCTCTTTCTAACTGCAGTAATATTTTATAGATCCTATGTAGACACCTATTCTTTGAGCTTAGCTTGTTAAGTTATGTTAATAATGAATAAAAGACGTACACAAATTATTCATTTATTTACTCATAAGCGTTTAAATGACAATGTCAACATCATCAGTGAGTGTTGCTACAACAAGCTTTAACTTAGAACTGTTATTCTTACAAAATAAGTAGGTTAAGTTAGAGTTTGTAGTAGCAACACTCACTGGTGATGGGGACTTAGTTACTGAAACGCGCACGAGTAAATAAATGACTTATTTGGAGTTTTATGTAGCCTACATCTTTTATTTATTATTAACGCTATGTACATTTATGTGGCAAGCATATTCCGTTTGTCTCTTCCCTTTGAGAATGGTTGTTTGCAATAAAAAAAATATATAAAGTTTAATAGAATAATGTGTCTGATTAGAGTATGTTTGTGTTTTTGTTATTTACTTACTTATCTGTGGTCTTACACAGCAAGTTGTTGCCGTTTAACACACACTTATCGCCTTTTTTCTATGTACATCATCTTCATAGAGATTTCTTTTTCCATCGACATTTGTTCCATTGCAATCTAGGACGCCCTTTAACTTCTATTTCGTTTCTATTTCCAAGCTCTCAATGGTATTCTCTCTCATTCACTATTCCCGTATGTCCATACCAGAGTAGTTTTCTACTTTCTATTTCTTTACTTAGTGTCTCTTTCACATTAATTTGTTTCATTATGTTTTCGTTTCGTTCTTTTTTTTCACCTTAGTATTTTGTATTCTGCAGCTTCTTCTATACATCTTTTCCATCGCATTTATTCTGTTTACCATTTTTCTTTTCACCACCCATGCCTCTGAACCGTTCAATGAACAAATTTCTAATATTGTTTTAACGATTTGCAGTTTAGTTAATGTGTTATTTATTATGAACTTACAACTACATTTTTATTAAAGTTTTATTTCTGTCCAGTGGCTGCCAAATTTTTGTTAACATTTCTGCCTACTATTACATTTCTCCCTCCATTTTTTTAGTTCACATATTAAACAAATGCTTGGTTATTCAGGTTTACAAGGTTGGCGGAACTGTTTGCTTGTTTTCCTACATCGAAATTAATGATTTCAGATTAGACTTTAGCCGACGGGATGAGGTTATTAGAAATAGGCTATTGTTATCGTAAGCATAAAATTGATAATTTTTTTCGATAAGTAGAATGGAATGGAAGAGTTTAGTCTGTAACATTAAATGTCAAATTTTGACATAACACAGGGGTGGAGTTTAAAGATAAAAAGGGGAGACAACATCACAGTTATTTTAAAATAGATTTTAAAAAAAACTTCTTGGGAATTAAAACTGTTTAATAGAATTTCGAAGTTGTAAAATTGTTTTAGAAAAGGCAAGACAGTTCTATCGAAAATAATTATAACTTAAAGTTAAAGTGGTGTATAGCTTCTCGTTGTCTGAAGGTAGTGATATTAAAACGTACATGATGAGGAGGATTGTATATGCATATGAATTTCACTACGCAACGGGGAACTGAGAGAATCATTGTGTGTATGGTCATTGTTGCTGCCTTGAAGCAGATTTACTTTCCATCGAGGATAGAGCGCTTTCTTCATCGTTGTTTAAATGTGGAAACAAAATTAACTAACCGAATACTATAAAGATCTTTCAAACAGGCTTTACTTGATCAAAACCAAGGCTTTATAGATTCAACGGTTTAATAGAAACATGAACAAAAATTTCGAAATCGATTCCAAGCCTCCTTACGCTTTGAGAAGTACTGGCATCCCCTGAAGTGAATCCGTTTTGTAATGAAAATGTCTTTATCTGCTCCAGTTTTATTGCTAATATAAATGTATATTGTGGGCTGGTACTTCTATTTTTAAATGGCCTTGAATCATAATTAAATTCATCAAAATGTCTTTGTAGACGTCTATATAGTATGCACTTCTATTATAAAACTAACATACTGTAAAAATTCCAAGCATCTACCTTTTGTAGTTTGGGATTTACCTTTTCCCAGCAGAGAGTCAACTCCACTCTTTTGACCTTTAAATCGAAAGTTTCTTAGATCCTTTAGAAGGTTACATTATGGAACGAACTTAAGTGTACAAACTTCAAGGTTCTACTTTGTACAGCTAAGGCTTTACGTTTGTTTTTATAATAGATCCTTCATTCAAACTGTAATTATTTTTGTAATTTTGACGGCAATATGTAAACTTTCCTCGAAAACGCTCGATTTTGTAGATTTTAATGTAAAAATTGTACAGAATCCTTGCTTAGTGGACGCTTACTTTACGAAATTAAGGGATTTTAAACATTTCAATTATTTACTTTTTACAGTTCAAATCCTATGTTCGTGTATAAATCAGGACATTGTATTTTACACATATAGATTAATATGTTCTACGAAATATTGTTGTTTTAATTTCCTACTTTCAGTAAAGCTGTATTTTCTTTTTGTTATTGTTTTATATTTAGTTATTATTTATGTTTATTTATTTAAAAGTTTTAATGAAAGAAAACAACCTAATAAATAGCACAATTTAAATTGTATAGTGAATAAAAACTGTCATGCCTTTAAAATATGTACTATAAAGGCCCCTGCAAGCTGAATAAAACACTATACAAATCGGCCTATAACGTACCTCGAGAAGGCTTACACGGCGACTTGTATTACATACAAAGCTTCATTTAACTCACAATAAGTATTCACCGTAAGTATGAACGACAATTACGAGTGAGGGCTTCCTGAATTCATAGTGTGCTGATAGCGCTCGTAGTGTTGGTGGTTTAGTTTAACGAGGTAGTAAAGAGTTTTTAACTCGGAAATCTTTATGGCCATGTGAATTCCTTTAAACCGTAGTCTTGATGTAGCACACTAGAAGACTCAATTTAAAAGATTTTACAGTTGAGTTACAACAAGTGAGTTTTTAGGTGAGGGTCAAACAATTTTAACTAATCTCGGAAATGATAAATGAACAGTTGTATATTGTTTTAAAAAACTAATATATTTCGAGATATACTGGCTTAAATTGTATGGCATTTCAGAAAAAATGGCTTGATCAGGTGATCAGATAATATGACTATTATAGCCTATGCAGGATAGAAAGGAAACATGCATACGTGTAAGATTAAGGTAAGGACATGCATCTCCCTGATAGAGGATGTAGAGGGGATCATTATAGAGAAATCTACCAGTTACACGCCCTTGTAAAGAGAAGGCTAAAGACGTGGATATGGAATTTGCTAGGAAATAAGAAAAAGCCATAACGATCCCCTGGTAGAGGAAAACTTTGACAGGGTCACTTAACTGAAGTAGACCCAGCGCCGTCCTTAGGATTTAGCATTTAGTGGCAAGATTTCTTTCGGCGCCCTTGTAAGGGCGATGTAATTGAAATAGGTTTACCAATATTAAAAAGTATAACCAAATGTAAACATCTTACTCTGGCTCACACCTCGTATTTTTTAAATCGCTTTTACGCTCATCGTTGTGTAAAATATCGTTCGATCAGGTTTGTAAGGTGTTCTGCAGCTCGTATGATTGGAATCCCTCCCGCGTCCCTTTGCTCCATGATAAAACACTTCTACGCGCTTCCATCGAAAATAACTACTAAAAGAACACGGTATAGATGAACAATTTGTCTCGTATTTTGTAACTTATTTCATTCGTTCGAATAAAATACAAATATCGAAATCTTGTTGCTGTTCATGACGAGCTCATTGTTAATCACTTATTAGACTTTTGCTATTACTTGCGACCAGACTTTTTGTTACAATAACCCAGGAGTATACAAACTAAAATGCAACGACTGCAATAAGTTCTATATCGGACAAACAGGCAGATCTTTCGCCGAAAGATATAATGAACACAAGAGCGCACTGCACACTACTACTGAATCCACCTTCGCAAATCACCTCATGGACACTAAACACTCATGCAAAAGTATGGAAAATAACATGAGCATCCTCCACACATGCAACAAAGGCCATAAATTAAACACACTAGAACAGTATGAAATATACAGACATAACAACACATATAAATATGACATCCTAAATGAACAAACACGACACAGATAACACATACTATTCGATCACATCACTTCTAACTTTCAAAAAAATGGTACTGAGAAAGCACAACTGCAGCATTCCTAGCGGCAAAAATACGAGGGTGAAGAAGTCGTAAGACGAAAACGTTTCCTCCAAGTGTAAGTTAACAATTTAACAACCTTTAGTTAAGAAAAATCTTGTCGCAAAAGTGTAATAAGCAAAAGCGTAATAAGAAAATAAAAATCTCACGAGGGATTAGTTTTTTCTGAAGCGCGTTTAAACACTAGATACAATAGAATAAAAAAATAAATTTTATTAGATTTCAACCAAATTTAAAATAAAAAGCCGCTTAAGATTCAATACATGAAAGATTTTTTTAGTTTTTTCAATAAAAAATAAGGTTTTGCCTAGGGAAATAACAAATTCGGAACTTTTTTTCTTACCTACTCTCTATTGCATACATATTTTCACTTAATTGTTTTAGTTCCTACAAATATAGTTTCAAGAAATTTCCTACAATTGAGAAAACCCTTCAGCGCACCTAAACGGCCGGCATCCCCCCTCCGCTCAAAAAGGACGGTACTGAGTACACCCAACTACTTAAGATATAGATAGCTGTATAGTCTACTTGTTACCCGGAATAAGTATTTTTCAAGTATTTCAAAAGATATATCTTTGAACTTGGGAACAGCTATTATTATGTAGTAAAAAGCATGAGTAGACACAACAATAAACAACTGAATTTTTATAATTTTATATTTTTATAGTGATGTCAGGTTAATCTAAAATTGTAAATATACCTTTCATTACATTTCTAAAATATTAAAACAGTCATATTTAAATTAAGTACCGTAAAAATATTTTTTATGATTTTCAAGACTACATAAACCTTCATATTAAACTAGACCGTGTGTAGGGTGGGAATCGCTTATGATGAATTGTCTTCAATTCATTGCAGAATGACTTGTTATGTATTTAGTCTTGAAAATCATAAAAAATATTTTTACGCTGCTTAATTTAGTGAGAGTTGTAAGTTAGAGTTTGTAGTAGTAACACTCACTGATGATGATGACTTTGTCATTGCAACGCGTATGAGTCAATAAATGATTAATTTGTGAGTTTTGTGTAGGTTTTTATTTGTTTTAATTAAATTTACTTTACTGTACTACACGTAGCGGTTTGGCAAAGTGCACGCGAAAATAATGTGTTAGTGTCTAGTAGTGTGACGCATTTTATTAGTGAAAATTACATTACACTTCCTCTACCTCTACTTCATCTTATAACACAGCCTATTGTTTTGTATCTGTGTACAACCTCTGTCACAGTTGTAGGCTACATTGCTGACAATCTGCGTGTAGAGTTGTAAGGTTTCGTTTCTTATAACACAAGTAACACAGTCTCAATAGTAAGGCTGTGTAATGAACGAATCGCTTTATCCTACGTTTGTCATCCCAGAGCTATGTCCAGACATAGACTATGTGCTGACTATAACTAGCCTTGGCTTTAGTGAAGGAAAATCCTTCCGCTTCTTCCTATTGGAACTTGAATTTACGATTAAAGAAACAAAGTTTACATACAAGGGAGCGTCTTGGGATTTTGAACTCAATAAAAGGGACATTTTATGAAGATCTTATATTGATCAAGTCCTAGGATCACCGTAAAAGTGGGAGAGCTTGGTAAATGGGAGCTTTTTACAGAGGTTTTACTGAATATTTAGTTCAGTAAACTCTCCCTTTCTAGCAATTCTTTTTTCCGTTGACGCGTTCCCGATGTCTTCCATCGATCAGAACTATCTACGAACCCAATATGACTACGCAGATGATTCTAATACGCGAAGGACATCCGAAAAGCATCAACTCTAAAGAAAATACCACTAGAAACGGCCAAAGATTACTGTACTCACCATATTATGGAGATCCTATCAGATAGCGCGAAATATAACAATTTATATAAAAAAAACTATTATTCTATATTGTCTTTGTGACATTCCTAGCATTAATAATAGTTTCGTAAGTTTGTTAAAACTTACAAGATTAGATCATGACGCTTCAGAAAATAATATTATTATGTTTTTTTTTTGTTGTTCTCGTTCTTTTTCTTGTTACTGTTGTTGTTATCATTATTATTATCATTACCGTTATTGTTATCGTTATTATCAATAACATCAGAAATTCTAGTTAGAGGAATTTCATTACCATCATCTTTATTATTAACGTCATTATTATGTGTCAGAATCATACATCTGGCACATGTATAAGAAAGTAGTGCCCCCTGACAAATAAAAAGTTCGGAATGGAATATTTTGAGCTCATTTTTTATAACTACGCCTACCTTATGTGCCAGATCGGTATACATATACATACATACATATATATATATATATATATATATATATATATATATATATATATATATAATATGTTTTCTTGTTTAATAATCTAAAACAACACAGGTTATTCAAATACAAGAATATTTGTTAATTTATATTCAAAGCTTTTTCGTTGGTAAACAGTACCAACATCATCAGGAATGAATAATACAATAATGTATTATTTACACTAATAATATTAATAATGTATTATTTAGTACTGTTTATCAACGAAAAGCTTTGAATATAAATTAATAAATATTCTTGTATTTGAATAACCTATGTTGCTTTATATATATATATATATCAATTTCACTTATGTACTTAAACAAGAATCTTACTTGGTATTTATGCGAGCTAACTTTCAATGGCTGGTCGTGCCGTCATCCTCGGGCATACTCTTTCAGTTATAAGTGTATACAAGAAAACAGTGTTGCATAACTAAAAATATATATATTTTAAAACAACATAGGTTATTCAAATACAAGAATATTTATTATTTTATATCCAAAGCTTTTAGTTGGCAAACAGTACCAACATCATCAGGAATGAAAATTACAGGAATGATTGTAATTTTCATTCCTGATGATGTTGGTACTGTTTGCCAACGAAAAGCTTTGGATATAAAATAATAAATATTCTTGTATTTGAATAACCTATGTTGTTTTAAATTATTAAACAAGAAAACGTATTTTATATATATATATATATATATATATATATATATATATATATATATATATATATATATATATATATATAGTCTATATATAAAGAACTAAGTCAAAATACAAATATAAGAATTATAATTGAATTTACAATTCAAAGCTTTTCGTTGGCTAACAGTACCAAATATATATATATATATATATATATATATATATATATATATATATATATATATATATATATATTCCTGTTTTCATAAATTTAGGTTACCCTTGTTAACTCTTTTTGATAAGTATTATTACAGATTAATACAATTAAGAAAAAATTCCACATCCCTCAATAACAAGAAATACATTGAGATATCAAATAAATATGAATACATTTACACCTAATATGCAACTAAAATTACATCTAATCACATCTTTTGATCGTTCTGATGACCTTGTCATCTCCAAAGGTTATGTATTTGTTAGGTTACTCCCTGAACTTCTCTGAAGATTGTAGCAAAGTCATCGAAATACACAACAGGGCCATGATTAGAAACTGCAAACTTGATCTTAATCACATTATATTATTATACATCTTGCTATGTTTGTGGGTTTTTGTAAGCTGTATTATTTATTAGCCCAGCGTTCATATAATGTTATTGTTACTGCTGATGTTGCCCAGTTTTGTTAGATTTTGATGAATCAGCGAAGCATTGTTACGTTGTGTACAAACAAGAATAGCAGTTACGCGCACACGAAAGCAAACACCGCAGAGGAGAACGTATTTATGCGAAGGAAATGCTCAAGCAGCGAACAATAGCATCGCAAATGTTTACCTCTCTCTGCAGTTTACAAACACAGCGTTGTCACCGACTTTACAAGAAAAGCCTATCCTGGTGTAGGCCTACAACAATGACACGTGTAAGGACGCCAATTGTTAAATGAGCCCATTGTTAAGGCAAATTGTTCTCTACATTAAGGAAGAAATCGACAGGTATTTAAAACAGTGGATCATTATTTCAAGTTCGCTTCAAAATGTAAGTGCATATTAACAACCAGAACCCACAACTTGTGTCGTCAGCAAACTCCACAAATATTGGAGCAGTGAAGTAAATTGTTTTGGATAATCGTTAAACCCTTACTAAGAAGTTGTTAGGATTTTGGTATATCGATTGGCCTTTGCTCTGCAATTATGGAAAAACAATTCTTAGGTTTTTCATCACGATACCTTCTCACTCTTGCTTGTGAGAGATTTTTTGCCAAAAACAACACCACAATCATGCCTCAGCCACAATATTCACCGGTTTGGCTCCTTGCAATCTGGATTAGATTTCGAACCATGTCTTAATCTAAGAAAATATCAAACTGAAGAAGAATATACAAAGTAAGTTAAATGAGTGCCAATGTTCGTTTAGTTGTAAATATTGAGTGTCGTTAAACCCACTCATTTCTGGAGAAGGTTTCATAAGGTGTTAATTTTACTGAGTGATAGTGAACTATTTACACCAGGTACAAAAGCAGTAGTGGAAGTATGTCTCCATTGAAAAACAGTTTTGTCTATTCCCTCTTTCATTGGTGTTAGGATTACAAAATTTATTGACTTTGAAATATAAATAAATGGACAGTACAATAAAAACCCACTCAATGTTGTTATTCAGGCAAATAAAGCAAATTATTTTGGTTCATGTAAACGTTCACTCATATAATTCCTCGTAATCTCTTTATGACGCCAATAGAGAGTAGGTTTATTTCAGATACGCAACCCTATAAAGGTGACGTTATGATCCCTCCTATATAATTTACCTGGGAGGTGTTATGTCCCTACTTTAATCCTACCGACACTCACAGCCCTTTCCTATAATAGTCATACAAGCTGATTGTCTAAAAACTACTAAAAACTCACATAATTAAACCATATTATTTATTCTTAGATCTGAGTAGGGCCCAGGAATCATTATATGACCCCGATAGAGAGGTCTATATGTAATACTGTCCCCCGGGGTAGCAGAGGGTGATTATTGTACGACCTCCCTCTTTACTCAGAGATCTAACATCTAGGCACCGCTCTACAGCCCGGTAAGAAGTATCTTCAGAGAGACCCTGATCACGTGAGTCATATCCCTATCCAGTACCCCTAACCGACAATTATTTGTGACTGCCCTGATTCAATAATCCTTAGTAATCAATAACAGTAAAATCAGCTGATCTATCTCAAATGCAAAAAAAAATTCAGTTAAAAACATTTCAAATGGATTTTGTTTTTTATTTAGTGTCACCGGCTTTAGACTGTGTAATTCAAAATCTATAAGGCAGTGTAAATACAGGAATAAATTTAAAAAATATTCACTCGTCTACAAGTAAACATATTGCCCAGGGTAACAGAGGATGCTACATTTTAACAGGTGGACACCGCTGAACACGTAAGTCATAACCCTATCCGGTCCCCCTAACCAACAATTATTTGTGTCTGTTCTGATTCAATAATCCTTAGTAATCAATAACAGTAAAATCAGCTGATCTATCTCAAATGCAAAAAAAAATTCAGTTAAAAACATTTCAAATGGATTTTGTTTTTTATTTAGTGTCACCGGCTTTAGACTGTGTAATTCAAAATCTATAAGGCAGTGTAAATACAGGAATAAATTTAAAAAATATTCACTCGTCTACAAGTAAACATATTGCCCAGAGGATGCTACATTTTAACAGGTGGACACCACTGAACACGTAAGTCATAACCCTATCCGGTCCCCCTAACCAACAATTATTTGTGTCTGTTCTGATTCAATAATCCTTAGTAATCAATAACAGTAAAATCAGCTGATCTATCTCAAATGCAAAAAAAAATTCAGTTAAAAACATTTCAAATGGATTTTGTTTTTTATTTAGTGTCACCGGCTTTAGACTGTGTAATTCAAAATCTATAAGGCAGTGTAAATACAGGAATAAATTTAAAAAATATTCACTCGTCTACAAGTAAACATATTGCCCAGGGTAACAGAGGATGCTACATTTTAACAGGTGGACACCACGTAAGTCATAACCCTATCCGGTCCCCCTAACCAACAATTATTTGTGTCTGTTCTGATTCAATAATCCTTAGTAATCAATAACAGTAAAATCAGCTGATCTATCTCAAATGCAAAAAAAAATTCAGTTAAAAACATTTCAAATGGATTTTGTTTTTTATTTAGTGTCACCGGCTTTAGACTGTGTAATTCAAAATCTATAAGGCAGTGTAAATACAGGAATAAATTTAAAAAATATTCACTCGTCTACAAGTAAACATATTGCCCAGGGTAACAGAGGATGCTACATTTTAACAGGTGGACACCACTGAACACGTAAGTCATAACCCTATCCGGTCCCCCTAACCAACAATTATTTGTGTCTGTTCTGATTCAATAATCCTTAGTAATCAATAACAGTAAAATCAGCTGATCTATCTCAAATGCAAAAAAAAATTCAGTTAAAAACATTTCAAATGGATTTTGTTTTTTATTTAGTGTCACCGGCTTTAGACTGTGTAATTCAAAATCTATAAGGCAGTGTAAATACAGGAATAAATTTAAAAAATATTCACTCGTCTACAAGTAAACATATTGCCCAGGGTAACAGAGGATGCTACATTTTAACAGGTGGACACCACGTAAGTCATAACCCTATCCGGTCCCCCTAACCAACAATTATTTGTGTCTGTTCTGATTCAATAATCCTTAGTAATCAATAACAGTAAAATCAGCTGATCTATCTCAAATGCAAAAAAAAATTCAGTTAAAAACATTTCAAATGGATTTTGTTTTTTATTTAGTGTCACCGGCTTTAGACTGTGTAATTCAAAATCTATAAGGCAGTGTAAATACAGGAATAAATTTAAAAAATATTCACTCGTCTACAAGTAAACATATTGCCCAGGGTAACAGAGGATGCTACATTTTAACAGGTGGACACCACGTAAGTCATAACCCTATCCGGTCCCCCTAACCAACAATTATTTGTGTCTGTTCTGATTCAATAATCCTTAGTAATCAATAACAGTAAAATCAGCTGATCTATCTCAAATGCAAAAAAAAATTCAGTTAAAAACATTTCAAATGGATTTTGTTTTTTATTTAGTGTCACCGGCTTTAGACTGTGTAATTCAAAATCTATAAGGCAGTGTAAATACAGGAATAAATTTAAAAAATATTCACTCGTCTACAAGTAAACATATTGCCCAGGGTAACAGAGGATGCTACATTTTAACAGGTGGACACCACGTAAGTCATAACCCTATCCGGTCCCCCTAACCAACAATTATTTGTGTCTGTTCTGATTCAATAATCCTTAGTAATCAATAACAGTAAAATCAGCTGATCTATCTCAAATGCAAAAAAAAATTCAGTTAAAAACATTTCAAATGGATTTTGTTTTTTATTTAGTGTCACCGGCTTTAGACTGTGTAATTCAAAATCTATAAGGCAGTGTAAATACAGGAATAAATTTAAAAAATATTCACTCGTCTACAAGTAAACATATTGCCCAGGGTAACAGAGGATGCTACATTTTAACAGGTGGACACCACGTAAGTCATAACCCTATCCGGTCCCCCTAACCAACAATTATTTGTGTCTGTTCTGATTCAATAATCCTTAGTAATCAATAACAGTAAAATCAGCTGATCTATCTCAAATGCAAAAAAAAATTCAGTTAAAAACATTTCAAATGGATTTTGTTTTTTATTTAGTGTCACCGGCTTTAGACTGTGTAATTCAAAATCTATAAGGCAGTGTAAATACAGGAATAAATTTAAAAAATATTCACTCGTCTACAAGTAAACATATTGCCCAGGGTAACAGAGGATGCTACATTTTAACAGGTGGACACCACTGAACGCGTAAGTCATAACCCTATCCGGTCCCCCTAACCAACAATTATTTGTGTCTGTTCTGATTCAATAATCCTTAGTAATCAATAATAGTAAAATCAGCTGATCGCTTTATAATTATCTTTTAAAAACATTTAAAATGTCTTTTATTTTTGACACAATATCCCCGGTTATCGACTACATAATTGAAAATCTATAAGGCAAGGCAAATCTATGAATAAATAAAAAAAAATCTTTACTCGAATGAATGAAATCTGACTGTGTTTCCAGAATTTATTGAAAGAAATAAACCAAAACACACACATGTGCGCACGCGCATATAGTGAAAAAGATGTAGCAGACAAATTTTAAATGAATTATTTGGCTTTAAAGTAGCAACAAACAGGCGTTAATTTAAAGTTTAAATATATTACTTTTAAAATTCATATTGAGCTGGAAACACTTTTTTGAAGAATAAAAATAGCTTTGTTGTCATTGTAGTACTTAAAAAATTAATTAATATACACTACCATGAACTAAACTCAATAAATAAAAACCAATAACCACAATGAAATTAATTATTTCTTTTATAAATCAACACTTGAAGTACCTTGATGCTCATGTTACTGGATATGGTTACATTGTAACCGAAATGTACATCAAGTGCTGATTTATAGCGAATAAATTATTTTTATTCTGGTTATTGGGTTTTTATCTGTTGTGTTCTTATAACTCGCATCGTTGCTCAAGAAAACAATTAATAACTACCATGATTCTGTTACCTTAAATTTAGAATATTAAAAATACATATAACTAAAACTTTTTACTCACTCCAAAAATAGTTTGTACTAAAGCAAAGAAATTCCAAAACGATCCTGACAAACTCGAACACTGAACTAGCCTACTGCTGACCAATACATCTCGGTAATAGAGTAATATACCCCCACCACCGGCTCTAGGCCTACTGTTGCTACGCTCGTATCTAAGTGGCTATGGTAGGCCTATTTCCTGTCAAAAGGTTGGATCATGTTTGGGCAATAATTTGTAGTCATGCATTTTACGGATCAAAGTCTAAATTTCCTGTTCTACATATAAGATTTATCGTACGTTGCATGCTGATATTAAAACCTAACAGACCTTGAAGTTTGTTCCATAATTTAAAAAATTATTTTATTTTAGGCTGTGAGAAACATTATTTACATGCTCAAAATTACAGGGTGAAGTTATTTTTTGTAATAAAGTATTAGACCATTAATTGGAAGTATCATATGTGGCATTGCATTTGAATTTAAATCTGTATAAAAACACATTATTTAATTCACTTTATATCTATTTGAACAATTCTACTCTCCTTTATCTATGGTCTACAATCTAGCAGATTTTTTGGCATAAGGTTCGTTTACACTTATGCTCGTCTTCTTGTTTGTCGTAGTCACGACCTCTTTCTTTCACCTTGTTTTTATTCATCATCTTTCTTCTTTTCTCTCCTCTTAATCATCGTTTTATCATCTTTGTGTTTTTTTCACCTTCTTCTTTAACTCTTTTTACTAGTCTTCTCCTTCTCCACTGGCTATGTTTCATTTGTTTATCTCATCTTCTATTTTATTCCCTCATCCTTCTTCTTTTTTCATAGCTTTTCCCAAACACTCACTTTTTTCATAAAATTGATCATGTTTTGTGCTCATTTGAAGCTCATCCTTTTATCACTTAGTTCTTTCTTTAACACCTTTTCTTTTTTGACATCCATTAGTAACAAATTTCATCCATTATTTTCTTTGTGTTTACACCGTTTTTCCTTGACCCAAAACAGGTGCTTTCAGTTTTCCTTTGGCCCTATTTCGGATTTTATCGAAGACTTTTACAACACACCCCCAACATTACCATGTTTTTACGTGTTTGTAATTAAAAGTTTTTTATCACTAAACTTTTTTATCATGCACCATTTAAAATTCGTTTAGTATCATTATACACTTTATGTACTTTTATTTTAACGAGAAATGTTTTAAAGTTAAATCCTTAAAAACTCTTGAAAGTTTTTAAATTTTTAAAGTTGTTTGTAGATTTGTTATTGTTAATCTAGAGGCAAATAACTTTAATATAACAAAAGTAAATTTAAATTGTGGGTTTATTTAAGCAAGATAAAGCCATTTCAAAGGCACAATTATATCTACTTTGTTCCGCATAATGCAAATCACCATTCTTGCTCTATTCTATTCTTTCTCTATGTATCGTTTACTTCTCTGCTTATTATTTATTATTCACAAAACTGTTTTAAACTATAGATATTGATAAATTTTTAATTGCCTCGTTCCAGGAATATAACCATTATCGTATCAGAATTTGGTAGAACGGTTCCTTTTATAGGCGACAAAATTTTCAAACATTAATTTGGAACAGAAATTTATTTAAAATCGTCTTGACTTTCAAAAATTGTTATGTTTCGACTACTTTTTTTAAAGTCTAAACGTAATTTATAAAGAAAGCTCAGAACTATACGTTGAAAGTGTGAACGCGCGCGCGCGCGCGCGCGCGCGCGTGTGTGTGTGTGTGTGTGTGTGTGTGTGTGTGTGTGTGTGTGTGTGTGTGTTTTGTGTGTGTGTGTGTGTGTGTGTGTGTGTGTGTGTGTGTGTGTGCGTGTGCGTGCGTGCGTGCGTGCGTGCGTGCGCGCGTGCGCGTGCGCGTGCGTGTGCGTGTGCGCGTGCGCGTGCGCGTGCGCGTGCGTGTGCGTGTGTGTGTGTGTGTGTGCGTGTGTGTGTGTGTGTGTGTGTGTGTGTGTGTGTGTGTGTGTGTGTGTGTGTGTGTGTGTGTGTGTGTGTGTGTGTGTGTGTAGAAAGATTTAGCAAGAAAGAATGATACAGAGAGAAAGAGAGAGACCTACAAACAAACCTACAGAGAACAGAAACAGAAAGTGAGACGGAGACAGAAAGACCTACAGACAGACAGGTAGAGAGAAAAAGAGGGCGAGGCGAGAGAAGCACACAAGAGATAGACTAAACAACAACTTGCTTATTAAACTAGCCTGGTAAATATGTCATAAAAATCTTGAAATTAATTAGAAAGTAGGGTAGTATTTTATGACACAGTTGGACGTTTTTGCAAATTCACATTATTTATACTGCATTTGTTATAATTACAAGATTTATGGCTGTCGTTAAATATTTTATTACATTTACTTGTAAACGCCATATTTACTTTTAACGAACAGCGACGTTCTCTCTACAGTCACATTATTTATTGTTCAAAAATAATATTTTGTTTATAAAATTAAACCTAAACTGTTTACCAATTTTATTCAAGCAAAAATATAAACAAAGTCTGTTTTAATTTTTCTTCTACTCTTTTCTATGGATTTGGTTGCATGTTTATTTTAAACTAATTTTCAAATTAGGTGCATTTAAATACAATGAATTGGTGAATATAATTTGAATCAAACTTAGTTTATATATTTAACTGAATAAAATTGTTTCGCCACGTAATAGACTAAAGTTTAGTTTTTAATACAGAAATTAGTTTGTTTAAAAAAGAAATTTAAATTGAGGATTTGTAAAATGTAACAAGGATATTTGTAGATAACTAATCTGTTATGGTTGTTTCTTTACTTATTATACTTCTTTATCACTCCGTTTTTGTTCTTCTCCTACTTTTTCGTTTTTTCCCTACATAATCATTTTCTTCACCTTCATCATTACCTTCACCTTCTTTTGTTTTTCATCTTCTTACTAGTCTTCTTATTATTTTGCTCCCTTTTACTTGTCATCTTATCTTCTTTTCTCTTCCTTCTTTTATTTATCTTATGCTCTTTCATTTCCCCCCCCCCAGGTGTTCCAAGAATCTCGTCGTTTTTTATGAGACGATCTAACATAACCGGTTTCATCCTCATTTTATGTCCAAGTGCTCATCACTTTCAGGCTTTTGGAGCAACTTTCATGTAAAGTATTCACAAGAATACCTAATGAACAGAATAATAAAAGTTGTATTTATTTCGTTTCGTCCGAAAATGGCATTCAACCTTATTTTGTTATATCAGAAATTGTATAATTTTCAGTCTTAGACCTACAAGAGAAGTAATATATCAATCATCGTTTTTCCGTCCTCAAATCCCTCAGGAGAAGCCTGATATTCCTGTGAACCTAAGAACGTTTATGTATCACTGAACTCAAACTCGATGTACCACAGTGACTCTTAAAATCCACTACAACCTCCATGGAAGGGTTATTGGAAGGGTTATTGTAAGGATCCCCAGTTGGTTTATACAGAAATAACTTTGATGACTAAGTAGCGACTATTTGTGACGCCGTTGAAAGGCTCTCAACTTGCACTGATACAAAGAAGGTAGTTTTTTCTTTCTGACACAATTTCAGCGTCATAAGCTATTACATCTGCACAGCCTCAAGAAGGCAATATTATAAGCTGCATAGAACACTTATTTCAACTACTGGCTAGAAAATAGATCTCATTGCAATTTGCCCCTGGGCGTTCCGACGTCCGACAAACTCGCTAAAGCTGGTTGTGACCTACCCCGAAAATATCTCCCCACAAGTTATCCAGCTCGTGCATACTTTTAACACGGACTTTAAACCAAATGGTGAAGATAACCTTGAAAGCAGCAGCTTCTGGCATACGATAGAAACTCTTTGTAAGATCAAACGTCATACGTAGTGGCTTATGAAGGGACGTCGCGGCTGCTAATTTGACCACGAATATATCCCGAGAGCCGCTTGCACCGAATGGCCCCCGCAGACCCCTCCACCTGTCCCCTCTATCTACATGGTACAGGTATGACTAATCTAACCAAATGCCGTGCTCTGGATCCCTCCAATGATGATGGTACCTGGCAGATATGGGAGAAGCTCTACTGGGAAACATAGAATTTAATGACGGAGGTGCTGCGAACGGGCGTTGGCTGAGTAAGAATATGATTCAAATAAATTGACAATAGCTCCAATAGTCTGCGAGAAATTCTGAGTTGTTAATAATTTTTTAATTTAGTATTATTTCGAAGAGGGGTGCAACATTTGGCCGTGTCAAGGTTAACATACTTTCCAGCAATGATAAGCTATTTTTACAAACACCAGTCAGTGTAACCACGTTTACAGGAAATGTGAAAATAGTTTGTGTGAATCACGAGTGATAATTGTGGATATCTGAAATCCGTCATTGAAAAACCTTTCGTTCGTTCGGTTTCAAAAGAAATTATTTTACAAGGTTTCTAAGCACTGGTCAAAGGAAATCCCCAGGGTGGCCAACATGCTAATTACAAAAAAAAAACGCGCAATAACCTTATGGATCAGTCGTGAATCACTTATTAGCGTGTTCTGATTGAAGTGTTAATGTAGGTGCTAGCATGTAGCATATGTAAGGTGATAACAGCTGGTTGGATAAATACAGTCTAATTGGACAAACGGGTTTTGCTGTTTTTCAGTAAAAATATAGACAGTTACTGAGAAATATAGGAAAATTTGTCCATCAAATTACTACCAAAACCTGGTCTTGTGAGATGCTTATTTACAACTAAAATATTTCTCTGTATAGAAAAATTTAAAAGATCCACCAAACCGTGACCCAACATTGTGGAAATGTCACCTCACTAAGTATATTTGTAGGGAAATCATTCCGGTAGCTCTTACGATCTGTGTCCTTGAAAACATAAAATCCGGCCCAAATACTTTCATTTTATACAGTTTACCATGAACACAAAAGCACTCGCAACCCAAAACACTCCATAAAACTTTGCTGAACACCTCATGTCCACAAGCCACAACTATACAAGCATAACACCAACCTATAAATTCTACACAAACTACATAAAAATAACCTACTCCAAACAACCAAACCATAAGAAATATACAATTATTTCGAGTTACAAACACGCATACCTAATTACGTTATAATACACACAAACGTTTTGACATCATAACCCCCAAAACTCCCTTAAAAGTCACATAATATTAACATTCTAACCCCAACAGAAACAAACAAGAGGTCAGTTACCAACAAGTATTATCAGTGCGTTACGGACGTACACAAGGTGCCAAAAAATGTAGCCAAATAAAAACAAGCTGCACAGGTTGTCCAGATTACAAGTATTTGTGTATGGAGTGTTTCTTCAAGAAACGCAGATGTGTTCGCAAAAAAAAATAGGCTACATTGAAACACCTAGCATAAAAAATATTTCACTACGTAGGCATACTCTGGCCTAACATAATAAATCTGAAGGACTGTAAACTGATTGAAACTTCATTGAAAGTGATTTATAATTCATACTATTGACAATATTTGCGTATTTTCTTTCATTTTGAATTTTGTGTGTTAAATAAAACTTGTACTCATAGACAATGTGTATCATTTTGCTTCACACCTTGTAACTATGAGATAAAAGTGTTGCGTATTTTTTTAAATTATTTTTCTGTGTATCTACAACCAGAGGAATCAGAGGAACCAGATAGTGCAATATCTGGTCTTGGGCCGTGAGTGAAAATTTCAAGTTTTGCTCTGGGCCAGACTGTGTGTCAATTTGATACACGTGGGGCTGGGCGCGAGATTCCGTTTGTATCAAATTGATACACATGGGGCTGAAAGTGTTAATAAGACCTTACTTTTGTTCAACCTTTTCATAAAAATATTTTGAACAAACGTCATGCCAAGATAAGTAAATAAATAAGGTAGGGCCAAAGGTAATTCAAAATTAAGGTAGAAACAAAATGACTGGTAACTGGGAATCGGCATATCTTAAATATTTCCTCTATTCAAGTTAGAATAGAATGGATCACTGCTACTCAGTCATTTATTTTTCATTTTTGTTACTTTTTAGTAGGTCTTTTTTTATTACTTTTAAGGTTATGTACACTGTTACAATGTTTGACTGTTACAAACGCTACTGGTTTTTTTTTTTTTTTTTTTTTTTGCTGATATGATACATACAGGTCTGCCCTGTGAGAGGGGAAAATAAACATGGGCCCAGCACCAGAGGCACCCGGCTGGGTTGGTGTTTTTTTAACTGTGGAAAATAATTACTCATGGGCCAGATCCATAAAAGAGATAAAAACATTATATCAAGTATAAAAAGTACAATGTGCAATTGTTCAAGATTTTAATGGCAAAGTAATACTCATTAAATGAAATGTTCCGTTCACACAAAATCCAATGTCTTAGTTGTAAACAAATAGCAGTTTATTTCAATAAAACTAAACATTTACAGATTAGATTCAGTAGGCCTAATTGCTTTTAACAGGGAAGCAATAATTTATTTATAATGTTATGCAAAATACAGGGTTGTATATGCCTTTTGATAATTTACTTTTTGCTAGGATTTATATTATTATTTTGTGTAACATAATTATCAGTCATTCCTTTATGAATAATGTGACAATGCTAGGAATGTCAGATAATTATGATAGTCAAAATAATCTATGGGCCCATATTGGAAGTAATGAAGTGGTCTATACCCTTTGCTCAGGGCCCTGTACTCATGTTTGGCCAGGGGCCCGTACTCATGTTTGCCCAGTGCTCGAAAATTTTCGGCGGGGCATGTATATAATGTCTTTAGTGATGTTTCTACTTGGTTTACCTATGTCTTTATGTTTGTTATTATTTCTCATTATTCTTCATTTTCTATGGCTCTTTCTCTGAAATAATCATTTGAATAGACTTCCTGATAGTTAATACATTTTAGACCCTGTATAATCAGTTTCATTTCTTTTGTTGTATGCATATTTAACATATTTTGGTTCTGTACAATGACAAATACAGGGCACACCAGTGCATTTTAATATAAACCAAAAAATGTTTAGCTACAAAGAAAATAAAACAATTACACAACCTTAATTATAGATTTCATAACACAGTTAGCATCATTAGAAGTTTATACAGTATCTTCTGTTCAGTTGTAACATTCTGATAATGCTACCTTCGTTAGCAAAATGTATGTTAATTTTATGTGTGTTTATATTTGCTTTGTAACTATGGATTTCTTCTTCATATAATCCTAGTTCTTATCCATATAATCCTTCAAACTAGCATCATTTACTTTCAAGAAATCATTTTGATTGTTTAAAAAACTGGGTTTCTTCTTTACATCTAAGAACATATTTGTTTTTTAGGTCTTTTTTCTGCATTAACTGTTATACAAAAGTTATATGAACATACTCAATGTTATTATATTTTGCCAAGACAATTTGTTGTCTACCTTAATAATCTTATAATTATTATTTTATTAATAATTAATTGCTTGTCTCAAATTTACATGTATAATGCATTTTTTTGTTATATCTTTAATTGGTCTGGTTTGTTTGTTTTCAAACTTATGTTTTCTACAGCATAGTAATTATTTTCTTGTAGTTTCCTGAGTCATCACAATTACAATTTGCTCTTGAATTTTGTAGTCCATTACGTTAGGTGAAACTCACTTTAACATTAGTTTATTACTATCCTAACTAAATTTTGTAAGTTTGTAAAAACTTACTGAAACTGAACGTTTCGATCGCTATGTGGTGATTTTCATCAGTGTCTTCTATTTGCTGTTGTGCAGATCATTATTAATTGCTTTTTATTTTAAATATAGGTATTTGTTCAGTTCTTGACTAAATATTTTTGTATACTCAGGATTTTTAATATTTTAATCATTTTTTAATGAAACTGGAATTTTTTTGTATTATTCTTTTGGAGAAGAATCCTTTTTCTGTTTTTTAGAAGATATTTTCCTGTTATTGTTTAAGATCCAGTGTGTTTCCTCAGCCAATTTGTCTTAATCATTGCAGTAATCTATTAACAAAATTTCTACTTATATCAATCACCAGCTAAATAAAATTCAACAACCATTTCTCAAGACAATAGGTCTATATTCTAAATTTCATAAGGAAAATAAAAACAAAATGCCATGCTTGTTTCCTTTAATTTACTAAACTCTACACTCTACACTGACATTCTCATCCAAGAAATTATCAACATTGCTTATAAATTACTCATATAGAACTTTATTGGCCAAACCAAATTAATCAGAATATGTAATTATTCCATACACAAACAGAGATGGCTATATCACTTTGAAAATAACAATATGAACACAAGAACAACATATTTCAAGCTGTATTTCTTTCATTTTTGAACTTTTTTTTAATCTTAGGTGTAACTATATTCAGTAAAATTAAATTGAACTAACAGAAAGAGAATATCGTAAAGCTAATGTTATTCCCACAGAAATATTTGACTTATGTTAACTACAGAAAAATAAACATTACTATATAAAAGCTACTGCCTAACTAGAAAGAAAGAACCTCATTAGGTCTTTTAGTGATCTAAAGAGCATAACGTCCTTAGCAAATACAAATCCTGCAGCAAAAAATGTTTGTGAGGCCTTTATTAAAAAAAGTTCTCAACCCCAAAAAATTTTTTAGGTTTTGTCAATAATCAATAATTTAACATATTTAGCATGTAAACAGACAGATATTTTAGGTATGTAAATCTGTACATTATTATATTATTTTCATTCAACCAAAACATTTAACTTATTTTTTAGAGCTAGTAAAGCCTCCTGGCGGGAGGGCTTCGTCAGCGAAGAGCCCTCTCTGCTTACAAGGTTAATGAATTCACATCTAGATAACCACTGTAAAAACAAATGCATCAATGTGTTGAGAGATTTGATAACATCAACACTGGCATTAATTCAATAAGCATTAGGTTGTCATTCAAGTAATCACACATAACACATACCTAACTATATGTAAGGTGGCTGGGTGATATAGCGAGTCCCAACAGGTTACTTGAGGGAACTAAAAAATTGAATTCCAGTAGCACCAAAGATTTTGTTTTTTCAGCTCAGGTAACATAGCTTGAGTATGAAGATGTGTGCTGACCACATTATCTTACTTCTCTTGGCAGAACTGAAGCCATATTTTGTCTCTTGTAAATGAAAAAGTCATCAATATCATAAACATAAGTGAGATTCGATTAACAAGTAGGACCTTTCCTAAGATGGCAAATACCATTTACCAATATTTCGCAAATATTCTCACTCAATTTTAGTTATAATAAATTAATTTTTTTTATTTGAAGTGATTGTAGTTCTAATCAATGTATAAAATTCTGATTTTAATTTTGTTAAAATAGTTTATGTCAATTCATATAGTAAAATTGGTTTGATCAGAGAAAATTGTACCTTGAGCAAATGTGGGGGTTTTAAGAGCACTTTCGTTGTATATATTTAATACAAATGTTAATGTGATGTTCATATTATTTTTTTGTAAATTATTACTGAATATATTAAACACCAATACTTCAAAGAGTAACAGTATATTTTCTATAGTGATAGAGATTTCTGATAGTGATTCTAGAGTAAAACATTTTGTAAAGTCAGTAGGCTTTCAGGAGTAAAGTTAATTAAAAAGTGTAATAACCATTTGTAGAAGTCATTTAAGAAATAAATTTGCATTAAAATAATATATGATAAATAGCTGGAAATAATTACTTAATATTTCTTCTTATATTTATTTACAAACTGTGCCATTAAATATTTTGTGGGAGGGTCTTTAGGTTTACTGCACCACTAATAAAAGTATTGGAATTTTCAATGTAATATCTGCTTGTAACAAAATAGTTATATAGCCCTAAATATTGAAAGAACGCATTTAACTATAACATACTAAAATACTTTCAAATACATAATGAGAATTAAAGCGAAATTGTTTATAAGGCTTAGCAGCTTCAAAGAAAAGGATTGACCCAGCCTTGATCGAGAGTGAACTACATTCAAAACGAGGAATTCAACAAACTGAAATAGCACTAACAAAATGTTTAGTTTAGTAAACCAAAGTTATTACTTAGCCATTCTGTTTAAATTGGCAATTAAATTGAGATTGGCAATATTTCCATACAAATGATTTTATAATCATACTGTCTAAGTTATCAAAAATGTTTTAACAATCTGTTTTCATTTGAACAGCAGTATATCTGCTTTTACATTCCATATACTTAAAACATACACTAAAAATGATGGAGACGCCACAACAGAGTAGATATGTTGATTTGAGAGCACAAAAATTAATCACTTACAACTTTTTTTAAAAAAATGTTTTAACTTGCCTATAGTAGCACTTACTTTTTTGTGTTGAGGACGGCCGTTTCGGGAGATGTGTCCCTTTTTCAACTCAGACCGTAACTGATCTCAAGGTTTACGTAGGTTAGGGTGGGGGTGGGATATTTTGGTGGTGTGGGTGTATTTTGTGTGTATTAGGAGTTATGATGTCAAAAAGTGCGTGTGAGTTGTAATGTAATTGTGTATTGAGTATGTGTGTAGGGTGTAGTTTGAAGTGCCTATATATTTCGTATTGTTCGGTTGTGTAGCGTTGGTTATTTCTGTGTTGTTTATGAAGAATTTGTAAGTTAGATGTTATGTCTGTGTAGTCGTGTTTTGTGGAGTTGAGATGATCAGCGAAGTTTGATTGGTAGTTATTGTTTTTTTTTTTTTTTTTTTTTTTTTTTTTTTTTTTTTTTTTTTTTTTTTTTTTTTTTTTTTTTAAACAATAACTACCAATCAAACTTCGCTGATCATCTCAACTCCACAAAACACGACTACACAGACATAACATCTAACTTACAAATTCTTCATAAACAACACAGAAATAACCAACGCTACACAACCGAACAATACGAAATATATAGGCACTTCAAACTACACCCTACACACATACTCAATACACAATTACATTACAACTCACACGCACTTTTTGACATCATAACTCCTAATACACACAAAATACACCCACACCACCAAAATATCCCACCCCCACCCTAACCTACGTAAACCTCGAGATCAGTTACGGTCTGAGTTGAAAAAGGGACACATCTCCCGAAACGGCCGTCCTCAACACAAAAAAGTAAGTGCTACTATAGGCAAGTTAAAACATTTTTTTAAAAAAAGTTGTAAGTGATTACTAGTAGCTCACGCGAAGATGGAATCAACAAATGTCAAAAATTAATTGTGAGTGCAATATTATTATTGTTTTTTCATGGATTATTTTCTTTTCAGAAACACTTATAAAAATTGATGACAAAAGTAAGGCACATAAAGTAAGGTACACTGTTCCACCTTTAATTAAAAAATATTCTATTCGCCACAGGCTTTAAAACAGTGAATTTTACAGCTTCATTTCGTCTGCTCAGCCCTTGATAACTTCACCATACTTGAGCAAGATGACTGAAATTTTCTGTTTTTGTGTTCTCGAACTTTTTTCTAATTATTTTTTTTCACACAGTCTTGTGTGTGACTTAAAAAGATCTAGTATTGAACTGAACTAGTGTGAAATGGGTCTGCTGAAAAGTATTAGCAGGTAATAGTTTTTTGCCAAATGATATCAATAAAAATAAAATGACTAAACTCCAACAAAAAATTAGCAACTTTTTTTATTGAGTTTAATCTTATTTGTGATTATTTAAACAGAATTACGAGTATATAAAATAGTTATTGTTTCATTATTACAAGCAATATAATTAGATATTCAAGTTTTTAAATTGATAACTTTTTCAAGATTTCAGTTGAGCATTTTTTTTAACCAGTTTGGCCTTGTTTGTAGTAATAATACAACACATCCGGAGATTCTAAGCTGTTTGTGTAATCTGGTTCTTCACAGGAATTCTAAACTATGGAAATTATGAAAATGAGAGTAGCGTTTATTCTATCTTTTCTTCAAGTCTGGTATTTCCAGTTGGGATGAATGTACTAGAAACTGGTTGGCCAATAAATTCCCAAAGTAGGAAAAAATTGTTTGTTTTTTTATTAACCCCCCCCCCTTTCTCCTACATCCATACAAAGTGATTTAATTTCTTGCCTTTTCTTTTTTTCTGAGTGATGCAGTTTTATATTCTTCAAGAATTGTAGTAATATCTGAGTAAGACTTTTGGAGCTGTTTTTGACAAATTAAAACAAAGACCAACTGAACATTTCTCTGGCCAATTAAAGTGCATCAAATAGCCTACATCCATACTCACATATAAACACTCATACACAAACAAAATCCACTAGACGAATGACAATTAGTAACTGTATACATGATCTAAGCAAATTGATCTATTTTTGCTCTTTCTATTGATTTCAAGATGGCTCCTTCCATAAATTGTTCACAAGAAATTAGCATTTTATAAGCTTTATGCCTTCTGGATACCAAAAATTCTGACTGAGGTACAAAAACGTGGAAGGGTACTAGGATGGGCTTAAAAAAATTTGTATTATTTTTTAACTGTATACTAAAGCAATCCATAATAAGGGTCAACATCAGTGGTGTTGATAAGGCAACCTCTACTCCCGCTGGCCAGGGAGGGGTTGGTCCCGCAAGTTTTCAACTGCGACTAGACGGGACTTTATTGGAAGAAAATACCAAATAGGACCTACATTAATAAAAAGGCAAAACAAGCTCCTGGATTTAAAGTATGGAAGGATCTACTTACTCTGTTACTTTGTGGGAATACAGATGGATATATGATCAAGGCTGTTGTAGTTATCTACAGAGCCTTTACAAATCAACCACAAGCAAATTACAGATGTAATATTGGTGTTGAATAATAAATAACTATTTGTTTATGTTTTCTAATGGCTCAGTCTTGAAGCTAGGTACAATTTGTTACTTGCAATTTTTGGAGAAGTTAATATAATATTAACCAGTACTACTGGTTCCAGAATACTCGCTAATTTTTTCACTGAATCCAGTCAAGTCCAGAAAAATAAATGTCGATTTATTTACTCAGTTTGATTTATTATAAAGATTTGTTTATTTATATTGCTTGACAGTTTTTTAGGGAACCCATACCAATGAATATAATGTTCGGTTTGATCCCGCCTCTCAAGACACTTAAACCAGGGGTGAACAACCTTTTTGGAACGGTGGGCCAGTTAAGTGTTCATGTTTCTCAAGCGGGGCCGCAGGATTAAAATTTCTCAAATTCAACAACTGGAATACGTCTTATCTAGTTGTGGTTAACTTTCAGATAATAAAGCCTACATTTTAAATTATAATGTAAGCATACATCCCATACATACACAGTCACTTTATAATTGATGATAGCTTACATACCTGTAACAACGTATCCAGATATCTAATTCTCTATCTTGTTAATGTCACAAAGCTGATACTTGCAGCAAGTATTTAAAGTTTACTACACCAGGATTCAAAACATAAAACAGCTTCTAACTTGAAAATTAAAAAATCCTGAAATGAATTCTGAATAGAGTTTATTTTAGTAGGAAATTTGACACTATTTTTTTTTTTATATAATTGTTCAATGTCTATTTTGATGTTTGTAGTTACTACTTTCAATGATGATTCCAAGTGAGAATCAGTTAAACGTGTACGAGCTTTAGATTTGATAGATTTCATTAACGAAAATGCATGCTCACAAATGAAAGTACTACCGAACAAACATGAAATTTTAAAAAATATTTCTCACAGATTAACCATTTCTATAGGCAAGTAATTTTTGTAGAAAAATAATAATGGAACTGGCACAGAATTTTGACTTAACTGAATCATGTGCTGTGGATCAATAAGTTCCATTTGAATATTGTGTGTTGCATCCATACAATCAACAATGAACGGCGATGCAAAGATTTCAAATGACTTTTCAAATTTATTATGTTCATGAAATCTGTTTTCAAAACCTTCCTTCAAACATTGTATTATATTGCTATATTTCGAGAAGTCCAAGGTGTTATCAGCATCTGTTGAACTCATCTTAATAAGTGAAGGGAAGTTAACCAGAACTACATTTCCCATTTGGGCGCCCCACACTGACAACTTCTTTTCAAATGTTCTTATAAGATTCAATGACGAGTGAATTGAATTGTCTTTGCCTTGAAGTTTGTATTCAATTCATAAGATGCATAATATCGACATAAAAAGGCTGTCACATGACCAGTCTCTATTTTTAAATTCGAATACTGTAATACCACGAACAAAAAGAAAAATATCTATTTCTTCATGAAGACTAAACACTCTTCTGAAAACTATGCTTGCACTCAACCACCAATATGAGTATAATAAATTACATCTTCGAGAAAATCATTGAATTGGCGATGGACTACCTTTCCTACAAATTGTATTTACAACTATAGTAACAACTTTGATAACATGATCCATTTGTAATGATTTTTAACACAAATTTTGTCTATGAAGAAGACAGTGAGAAGTTATGAGCTAATTTCCATAAAACTAGTCTTTATGAAGGATGACACTAAACCTACATTTTCCCCAATCATTGATGAAGCCCCATCAGTTTCCACACCGCACCATTTATCCATACGCACTTCCAATTCTAAACGTTCAAAAACTTTTATTGTCTCCTGGTAAAGATCAAAACCTGTTGCTGTGCCCTTCATAGGAACCAAACTTAATAGCTCTTCAGTGATGTTAAAATCTGTATCAACTCCTCGTACAAAAATAGCAAACTGGGCTGTATCTGAAATGTCAATAGTTTTGCCCAACGAAATCAAACACCACTTGAATTTGGAGATTTTCTCTTTCAAAGAATTTTCAATATAGTTGACATATCTTCCACTCTACAACCTATTGTCATTCGGTTAATCTGTGAAACTAATTGGATTTTATCCAGAAATAAAATATCAGTTTTTAAACATTCCTTAACTTCCTTAATATAGCAAAAGGTTTCATATTTTCATAATTTTGAAACTTGCTTTAACTACTGATTCTGAATTTTTACTGGCATTTTTGAACACATTTTGTTGACTTGTTAATTTCTTCTTCAAATCGTTTACTTTGTCGTTTCTCAGTTGCCCTGTAAAGTTACTATATATTTTTGAATGCTTAGATTCATGTCTTTTTAAATTGAAATCTTTCATGACACCAACATTTTCTAGGCAAATAAGACAAGTTGCCTTACTTTGATATTGAATAAAAAAATATAATTCCATCTATTATCTTGAAAACACCGTCCTTCTTCTTCAACTTTATATTTTTTTGACACTGACATTTTAGAATCCTGTTGTCACAAGGGATCAATCATTACCTGCCCAACTGATGAATTCACATAATAAATGCCTTACTACCTCAATCTACACTGGTCTCGTGTTAATAAACATCTGACTCAATTCAGTTTGTCGAGTATAAGAGTGCTGGGAAATACAGCAACCTTATCACGAATGCTGTCAACAGGAAATGATTCATTGATATAATGGTATAGCGGTGGAAGACTTTAAACGTAAACAGACACTCGTTTATTTCCTGCCTTAGAAGTAATTACTCGGCAATTAATGCCGAGTGTGGCATTGACACAACATGTGTCAATGAATGTCTGGATATAAAACCACATTACTAAATTATTTTATTAATTTATATTTTAGATCATTGAATAATTTCCCACTGCAAGTCTCCTACAGTGAACAATTCAAAGTATTAAATAATGTTTGTTTTCTATTTATAATAGATATTTTTAACATAATTATTTTGTACATTTTTACCAAGCATCTTAGTTATTTATACCACAGTACAACAAAACATCTGTATTATCAGGGTATTGCTGTTTGGGATGTAATCTTGGTCCTAATTACATCAGAAAATCATGTCTACCATAAACATATTATAGATATATGAAATATAGTACTAAGGAACAGATATAAAGTTCTACTGGTACTGGAAATGAGGAAGAAAAATACATTGTTTTAAAAGACTCGCTTACATGAAGAACCTTTCTTTCTTCAAGTTACATAGAATATCTACCTAACAAATAAATAATTAAAATTAGTTAACAGAATCTCATAGAACTAAAATCTCATCATAAACAAACATAACTGTCTTTTTTAATTGAAATAGTACTTAAATTTTCTTAAAAAATTCAAAAAGCTGTTAACCATAGCAGAGAATAATTAAATTCTCAAATCCTATGTTAATTTTGTCACCTAAATATGTTTGGCTGCAATGAGTGCTAAACTGAACAAAAACTATTTGTGTGTCTGATATGACTTTCGTAGTAAATCCAATATAAACAGGAATCACTACTTATTTTTACAACAATCATTAGTTGACCTCATATCTTCATGTGTAATAACAAATCGGATACAGAATTACTGAAAAGGATAAGTATCACTTTATTCTTACAACCTACACAGATAGTCAATTCCAAAGTTAAATAATATTTGACTGATTCCAATTTATTAACAAATGCTTTCCAATTTCTCTCCATTTTGAAGTGAATAATGGGTTTTGTAAAAACTAAAGTGCCGTACATCACTGACATCTAACACTTATTTATTATGTTTTATTTATTTATTTTTTTTTATTTTTATTTTTTTCTGAGTTATATCTGAGCTACCTAAAATAGTTAACACAAATAATAATGAATGTTTTGAGATGTACAACATTTGTAAAAGTCTATCCTTGTTTTCCAATAGAACATATAAAACTTAGGCTTCTACCCCTAATCTTAAAATATTCATCCACAAAATTAAGGCACACACAAAATAATTCAGCTTGTTTATTTTTTCCATCAAAACGATGAAACAACCAATATACATGGAAAATTAAACATTTTAAAAACATATTATAGTATATAAATGAAAAGCTAATGTACACAGATGATGCATTAAGTGTTAGTGAACAGCTGATTGCAAAGTTTATTGGTGAAGCAACAATGTGAAGTTGTGAAGCCTAGACACACAATTAAATACTACAACAAATTAAACAGTTAATTTCCTTTTATTTATTTACAAAATATTAATTCATATTAACTTTTTGTTTTAAGAAAAATTTTCATAGAACTTTTCAATTTTTTAATGTTTTATACATAAACAAATGGTTGGTTGCTTGTAATAGGGATACACATAATAAATAAAGCCTATTTTAAAGCTGGGTGAAAAATGTTTAGAGAATGTTCGCCTTATACAATTAACCCCAATCAAGGATCTAACGATTGAAATAGTGATCGTACTAAAGTTGTTCCAATCATGTAATTTATACTTATGTTAACATTACTGTTTCCATTTGACAAATTGTATCTACCTTTCAAACAATCAAGCCAAATGACAAACGGATTTGACCCACAAAAAATTCCAACACCTTATAATAATGTTTTAAACACGAACAATAAATTTTGATTAATATCAATATTTACATTACCTACTTTATTACTGTAGTACACTTTTTATATTTTTATTAACATTTGAACCAAATGTTATAAAAATATAAAACCAAAATAATAAGAATTAAATATCATAAAAGTATACATTATGGCAGATGTTGACCAAAAATGATTTTAACTTGATCCAATTGGCACAAAAAGAACATAAATCAATGATTTCAGCCATGATCATTCAAGATCTCTAAACCTTGAAGAAATCTAAGTGAAGCATCACACTTACATGACAAGAATATTATAAGCTACACTGTTCTGCGATATTATCTATAAATAACTTAATGTTGTTAATTTTCATTTGAATACTAAAATTTTCCTGCAAAGACAAATTATATTTTTGAGAAATGTACTATATACAATAATAGATACCTCAGTAGCCTGAACTATAATCTGAGCAAGAAAATCGCTTGGCCACAAAGGAAGGAACGGCAGTAAATAAACAACCACTGTGCGTATTGTAACTAACTAGAGCATCGTCTGACTGTTACAACTGAATTGAACCTTCTGAAAATGCTGCGTTTGTAAAATACCCTAAGGTTTTGTAAGTACTGTTTTTCTTTTTATTGTGGCCAATGGTTTTTCTTCTTTATATTCATTTACATATATCTGATTTGTTTTTAATTAGCAATCATGTGTCTAGGGGGTGTTAAATGCCTAACAGTAGACAATGCTAAATATAAAAATAAACTTACATATATCTAACGCAGTAAAAATATACAATATCTCACTTTACTCTTTGAAAACTCAAAAAAGCTGTTCATACAAAAATTTAAATTAAAAAACTTACAAATTATTTATAAAAATGAAATGAAACAGTACAAGTCTTTCATTTCTTTTTTTTTTTATAGGATTACTAAATGAATGGAATTAAATTCTATATTAGAAATAATTTCTTATCTAAATATAATGACTATATATGTATATAAAATAACCCAGTCAAACAAAAACATCTTAAATAATATGCAACCAAAGTATATACGACACACATACAACATACAATCAACGATATAACTAACAAACGGTGAAACCGCTATTTTTTGTTTAAGTTGAAAACACAGGTTTTAATAAAATTTTAAAATAGATGTGAGACCAGGACGTGACTTTGAAACTGTATGACACCAATGAGATGGACCAGTGCTCAATCTGGAACAAAAACAAAACAATGAAATGTATGAATATAATTATGCTTTCAATCTACGATACTTTAGCTACGACAAATTACACTTCAAACGAAGTGCCATTACCGCATATAAATACACAGGTTGTTATCAACTATATTGGCAAGTTAATTTAAAATTAAAAACTACAAAATAATTTTTTTAATGGAAGAAAATAAATATACAATAGTAATATGGAAATTTAAATAAAACAATGGTAGCATTAAAAGTAACACAAATAATAGGTACAAAATACAAAAAATGGAACAAATATGAAAAAAGGCAAAACAATTAAATGTTATTAAATTTGTTCATATCACATAAAATGGTCAATTAACCCCATGACTAGGAACATGTGCATGCCCTAATAGGTCCTGGGAGCAAAATATTTTTGAAAAATGTTTACACTTTCTTTTATCAATTTTTTTTTAATTTTTCTCTAATTTTTTAAATTATGGTAGTATGTGTTAATATTTTTTTATATATACTTATTTTCCATGTTATCCAAACTTTACCTTACGTTTACTGACAATTTCTTTGGTAAAAAGTATGTGTTAATCTTTTTTTTTTGTAAAATATCTATTCATTGTAAAATACTACACAAACTTCAAAACGATCTGTAAACACGTGGAAAAACTATAGGCTTTGGACCTTTGAATGCTACCAAAGGGTTAAAACACACCACCCCTTAATTTCTTTAAACTTTCCTGAAGATCATGTTAATACCTACAGCTTATTCCAGGGATCTATTCATCACCCTAAATCTGTGTGTGTGTGTGTGTGTGTGTGTGTGTGTGCACGCGCGTGTGTGTGCGTGCACGTGTATGCATGTGTGTTTGTGTGTGCGTGCGCGCGCGTGTGTGTGTGTGTGCGCGTGTGTGTGTGTGTTTGTGTGTGCACATGTGCCTGCGTGTGTGTGTGTGTGTGTGTGTGTGTGTGTGTGTGTATGTGTGTGTGTGTGTGTGTGTGTGTGTGTGTGTGTGTGTGTGTGTGTGTGTATGTGTGTGTGTGTGTGTGTGTGTATGTGTGTTTGTGTGTTTGTGTGTGTGTGTGTGTGTGTGTGTGTGTGTGTGTGTGTGTGTGTGTGTGTGTGTGTGCGTGTGTGTGTGCGTGTGTGTGTGTGTGTGTGTGTGTGTTGCGGCGGGCAATATTCTCTTGGAATACATGCCGCAAAAATATAAAATTTAAAACATAAAGAGTCTAAATTTCTTGTAAGTAAAACAAACCAAGCCACCGTGGGAAGGGTTTGTAACTTAAATTTAAGGCAGTTTGCAAGGGGAAGATGGTCAAAATTGGCCTAGAGTTACCATCGACATTTCCAGAGATAAAGCAAGACGAGAAAAATCAAAAATAAAGAATAGTAAAATTCCATCAGAAGCACCCTTAAGGAGTTATACGGCTTGATCGAAAAAATGGGTTAAATCGATCGGTCTATCAATTCTGCGAGCCGTTACGCACTAGTACAAAAGAAGTGCGCGCGCCGATCAGGCGACATCGAGTTAAGATCCCTATTGGTTGTCAACTCGTGGGAACGGACTGCAAGTGGGGGTGTTTTCCCGGGGGTTGAGCAGGCCTAGCGTCTGTTGAAGCCCCAGCTAAACCAGGACTCTCGAAGGGTAAGGTCGGTGTCGGGCGTAGCTCCGGTAAAACAATGAACAATAGTTTTGTTACCGTAAATAGTTCAAAAACTATGAGTGGCTAGGGAAAGTTCGTTTCGTTGAGATGTCGTGACGCTGTATTTCGTGTATGGGGCCCTTTCGCATTTCAAGATCGCAGCGAAAGGGGTTTCCCATAAATTTCCATCAAATTATGTGCGAGCGTCGTTAAATGTGTGTGTTGCAGCCTTACTAGAAAGACAAGGCGATGTGAACAGTGTAACCTAGCAAACAGTTTTAAAAGTGTGAGTCTAAATTTCTAACAAAATTAAACAAATTTAACTAAATTGATAAACGTTTTTAAAAGATTTTTCTATTTATTTTCTGTGTTAAGAGATGCCCAAGAACTGTGTTAAAAGAAGGGCTTAAAGCTAAAATTTTACTGGTAACCGTTAAAATCTAAAAGAGGTGCGAATAGCATCGAAGAAAGAAGATGGAAGGATTTCAACCAAAGGGTGAAGCGAGCGGATCTACCTGAGGCCTAGCAGACACACAAAGGGATGGAGGATTTCAAAGATGGCGGCAACGCGTGGGAAGCATCCAAGTAGTCTTACGTGGGAACAAAGCAACAGCCAAGCCGGATTTTCCCCACCCCGTTGGAGGACAAAGGGAGAGACGGAGAAGAGAGGGAGAAGATAGGCAAGCCATGCTTAGTGTGGAATCAGGTCAGATCTAAATTGTTTTCCCTTTGCAAATTAAAATTTTAATTTGAAGAATTTTTTCTAAATTGGGAAAATGTTATAAAATTTAAATAAATTTTCAAATCATTAACAGTAAACTTTAAATTTTACAAGTAAATGCTGGTGGCTTTGTTTTAAAGAGTGGGGGTTTTCAAGATGGCGATGCCATAAATGCAGAATTTATGTTGTATTTTATGTATGTAAGGGAAATAGAAATTTTAGATTAGAACTTATGTAAAGGGAAAGGGTTTTAAATAAACAAATCAACTAAAAGGATTTAAATTAATTAAAGAGTTTAAAATCATATGAAGGTGTAAAGAATTTAAATAAAAGATGTGTTGAAATAAAGTTAAATAAAATTTGCTAAAAGTAAATATCCAAGATGGCGGACAAAAGGCCATTGTTTACAACAGCTGATTTGAAGGCTATGCTTTAGTTTCAGGTACTCCTATAAACAGGAGTGTTATTTCATATAATTAAATTAAACTAAATTGGTATTTTATTTAGAAGGAGTCATTACAACATTTTTCCATATGAAACAAATTGACATAAATTGTTTTCATTTAAAATAAACAAGGGTTCTAACAAATTGAAGCTTTTTAATGTAAACCTTTGATTTTATTTAGAAAAGGGTGAAATTATATATGTGTATAAAATAAATTGAATCAAACCAAGGTTTGAGTAAGAATAAAGGGACATGATTTTAATATGGGTAGATTTTAAATTTTTAAAAGGTAAAATAAAAGGGTTAAGTTAAACAAGAGATTTTAAATTTGTAAGTGGGTCTAGCTAACCAATTTTAATATGTTAATATAAGTTTTCTTTTTTGGATTATAAGTATATATATATATATATATATATATATATTGTTTATTTCATGATTTATGTGTATTTAAAATAATATCTTGGTGGTAGAGTAACTTAGAAAGAAAATTGAAATTTTTGCAAATTGGTTTAAAAATGTAAGTTCTAAAATAAAGGCAAATGGGCTTGTAGCCATTTAGCAAAGGTTACTAAAAATTTATTAAATATCAATTTCCTTCAGAAATTGCATCGATAAATTTTAAATAAATTTTAATTAAATTTCAGTATGTATAATTTTCATGAAGAAAGGGTTAAATCAAATAGTGACCAAAGGGTTAAATATTTTCAAATCAAAGGGTTAAATGAATTTAAATAAATTTGTAGATTTTGTAAAAGATTGAGGATATGGGTAAACAGGTTAAATATGTTTCAGTAAACGTTTTTATTAAAATATGTATTTAAATATTATAATCTCAATATGGGAAGGTGTTTGAATTTATTCAGCAGATGTTTTAAAAGTTTTTATAAATTATGATTTGATGTTCAGTAAATATTTTGATAATCTTGTAGGAGATATGGCTATATGTTTTATATGTAATTGTTATTTCAGTATGTACTTCATAATTGGTTTTTATATAATTTGATATGTTTTATGAAATTGTTTTTAGGTTGGTTGGTAAAATTGTTTGAAATTTTACCTGCTAAAGTAAATAGAATTTGAATTTTAAATTGCTCATTTCAAATTGATAAAGATATAGAAAAAATTTGATCATTTAAATGGCTATGTAAAATCTGGCCATAAAATAAAGTAGTGGGTTTAGAAAGTATAAATAAATTGAACAAAATGTGAAAAGTAGGGATCTTTCGGAGTGTGTTGAAAAGTAAGGCTTTGCTTGAATCCAAAAGGTTAAAGCGAATTTCTGTAATTTGTAACAATAAAATTTTCAGTAAAAAGTTAAGTAAACAAAACCATATATTGACGTTTAAAATCGCAAGGTTGAGAACCTGGGAAAATGAAATAAAATTATGACAAGTTGTAAAGGGTTATATTTTCGACAAGTAAGATTGACCGTCAAGTAGAGCAAAGTTTTACGCTTTGGCATACTCCGATTGAAAGAAAAATAAAATCGTAAATTCTTAATTTAAATTTTAAATGTCAACAAAAAAAAGCAGTATGGTTTCTTAACTGTGTTAAGAACCAACACAAAGGATATATTTTTTTTTAAGTCAAATAAATTGCAGACTGTGCATTGTAATATTAAATTTTAAATTCTTTAAAATTAAAAAATAAAGATTTTTTAACTAACTTGCAAACAAACTGAGTATTATTTTTAAACAAGTTTCTTACACTCTCCTACAGTTGATATGGTCATTTCGCCGTTTAGATGTCTTTCAAAAGAACCCATCCCCCGGGAAGACTTACCCGTTAAGGGTAGAATCCGCAGCAAGTTAGGTTTTTTCTTTTTTAAGTCCAGTGACTTGTTCTCTGGCAGATTTTGGCGAGCATTGCACAGCGTTCGTGGTTTCGGCTGCGAGCGGCTCGTTTCAAAATTCTTGCTCTGCAACGGGCGTTGGTGGGCGGCTTGCGCGCGCGTGCTGGTCAACGACGGAAGGGTTGACGGCGCCGTGCGTGGGTGCTGGCTCGGTCCGTTGCAGTGTGTGTGTGTGCGCGTGTGTGTGTGTGTGTGTGTGTGTGTGCGCACGTGTGTGTGTGTGCATGTGTATGTGTGTGTGTGTGTGTGTGTGTGTGTGTGTGTGTGTGTGTGTGTGCGCGTGCGCGTGCGCGTGCGCGTGTGCGTGTGCGTGTGCGTGTGCGTGTGTGTGTGTGTGTGTGTGTGTGTACTTACCATTTCATATTGTAGTAGGTACATAATATTATAATACAGTTCAATCCTGGTAATCCATGTTCAATAATAATTCCGGGTTCATAATTTTGTAAAAGAATTACTGTCTTACCACAATTTGTAAAAATAAAATAGCTTTTTCATTAAACTAAAGTAACTTTACAATAAACATTCAAATTTTAAACACAAAATTTTTCAGGGCACCGAAGGGTGAAATTAACATTCTGAAAAAATAAAATAATTTTAGCAATATGACTGGATTAAATGCAGTTAAAGATGAGAAGAATAAAGCTAAGTAAATTAGTTCAAGTTACTTTTGAGTATTTAGTTGAGGAGCTAATTTTACCTATTTTAGTATCTCGAAGATGGGTTACGAGGTTGTTGCTGATTTTGTTGAAACTGAGATGACACTGCAGCAGATACAGCAGAGCCAGCAGCTGTACGAACATGTTCATTGCTCAGTATTCCTGAAGTAAATTCTTGCTGAGCCTTTGCAAAACTGGCTCCAGTTGAACGATATACACGATGAACCTGGAAAAAATTTTGCTACTATAAAGCAACCTTAGGAAAATATAATAATGTTTTAGATTCTTTTGGTTAAGCAATAAAAACCAACATCAAGGAGGTATCAAAAACATATAAGATTAAAATAAAAGTAAAAACCTGAATAATGATAAAGAAGTTATAGCAAAAGCATAAAACACAGATAAATTTACTAATATGGTATACAAAATAGAAAAGTGGTGGAAATAAAACTACCACTCCAAAAGTCACTTCCAAAAGCATAAGGGGAAACACTATCATCTTTTATCTCTTTTAATGAACATTGTTTTTCTACTAGAGAAAAAATGTTTAATGCAGCGTGTATAGTTGTTATAAAGGGGTCTGTATTTAACTGGTATGTGTTGTGTCTGTACAACAAAAAATTCCTCTCAAAACACACACACTTCACATTACACAAGGTAATGAATAAAAACAGGATAACATGAAAAATTTAGGTTTATTTGAGCAATCGAAATAGTATTGAATAAACGATAAAACTGTTGAGTATCAAATCAAGTTTATTTAATTAGTGCAACATTTTGGAATCTAGTTTGTTGCATTTTTCAAACCTGTTGTGCTATATAAACCTAAGTTCTTACACTATTAATAGCTCAAAGAAAGTTTTTGGTGAAGTATAAGGGATTGATGTTCTACCTCCTCTCATTACTCGTCTGAACTAAATGTAGGGGACTTAGTTTTTTATAGCACAACAAGCTTGGAAAGGGCAAAAATTAGCTGCCAAAACATTACACTAATTAAGTAAATTTGACTCAATATTTAATCGTTTTATCATATATTCAACTTTAATTTATAAATTGTTCCGAAAATTAAACACATGATTTTAACAAGTACAACTACATCACTCTCGAAAAAATGTAGTCATAAAAATATGGAAAGAATCTTTTGAGAACTTTAAATAAGAGAACTTTGACTCACGCATCAACCGTGCTTTTATTTATCTTTAAATAAGGTTTTGACATTAAACCTTAAAAACATTTTTTCATAAATATGCATACTTACTTTGGTAAGTAACAAGAAATCCATGAATGCTGCAACACAGAACCCTCCTGCTACTATTAGCAGTAACAGCCCGATGGCAATGCCTGCTGGAGTTCCATCAAAAGTCTCATATGCTGTTATTAATCCACTACACACAACAAAGACACACGGTATTAATAAGCAAGCATTACTCTTTCTAAGGTTAAATATAAAATAGATCTGCATAAACTGGAATAAATCAGTTCTTAGTTTCATGATATGAAAAATATTATGCTTGCTAAGTACTTGTTAGGTAAAATAAGTTTTAGTAAGGATTAGGCAAAATCAAGAAGTATTAAACGTTAAGCTTTCTAGTATGGTTGAGACATCGAAAATAAAATATCAATATTCAATATTATCAATTAAACTATCAGTACATATCGATATCTAGATATTAACATTAAAACCAATTGATACGAGGTCTGTTCAAAATATTCACGGACTGTTAGAATTTTGTGGCTCAAGTTAGTTTCAGGAGAATCCGCTTGATGTCTCCTTCAAAGTACTCTCCTCTCCAACGCACACATTTATCCCAACGGTGTTTCTACTTGTTAAAACAGTCCTGGTACGCTTCTTTTGTGATGGCGTTCAGCTCCTTTGTCGCATTTGCCTTAATCTCCGAAATCGTTTCAAATCTTCTTCCTTTAAGGGTTTTTTTGAGTTTTGTGAATACGAAAAGGTCACAAGGAGCAAGGTCAGGTGATTGGTGGGGGGGGGAAGAACAGTGATCGAGTGTTTGGCCAAAAACTCACGAGTTCTGAGTGCTGAGTGAGCTGGAGTGTTGTCGTGATGGAAAAACCAGTTATCACTTCTCCACAGTTCTGGCCTTTTGCGTCAGATGGCGTCCCTCAGACGTTTCAGTACTTCAATTTAGGTAATCTGGTTGACTGTAGAGCCTTCAGGGAGGTACTTGTAGTGAACAACACCCTTAGCATCAAAAAAAACTGTCAGCATCACCTTCACATCCGACCGAACTTGGCGAGCTTTTTTGGGTCTTGGGGACGTTTGACTCACCCATTGGGATGATTTGACCTTCGTTTCAATGTCGTAACCATACACCCATGATTCATCACCGGTTATAATTTTTGACAATAAGTTCTCAACTTCATTTGAACGATCAAGCAGTTCCCGACAAACCAGGACGCTATTGGTTTTTTGGTCGTCGATCTTCAGGCGTGGCACAAATTTCGCAGTGACGCGTAACACAAATTCAAAATCTCGTAACAAGATCCAACTAATATCCCACACTCTTCGGAAAGCTCCCTAATGATCAGACGTCGATTTTCGCGCACCAGGGTGTTGATTTTGTCAACATGTTGGTCGTCAGTTGATGTTGAAGGACGTCCAGGACGCTCATCGTCATCAATCGACTGTCGGCCACCCTTGAAACGTTCATGCCACTTGAAACATGCAGTACACTTCATGGCAACATCGCTGTAGGGCGTGTTAAGCATGGCAAATGTTTCTGTTGCAGATTTCCCTAGTTTTACACAAAATTTCAGAGCAATTCGTTGCTCCTTCAGGCTGTCCATTTTACAATCCGACAAACAAAAAAAACACTCTTTAATAAACTTTGTGTAACTCATCAACAAATGAAGATATCTGCGACTGAAATACCGCGTTTTAATCAGCTGATTTATACGAACCTAGCGACACCAAGCGGATTCTCCTGAAACTAACTTTAGCCGCGAAATTCAAACAGTCTGCGTATTTTTTGAACAGACCTCGTATATTCAAAAAATGTTTAAATTCCCATTTATTGTAAAGGGAAATGTAGTGTTAGTAGTGATTTTAAAATCAGTAATCAAATTAATAAAATTTGATTTTTATTTTGTTTAATTGTGTAAAAAATACATTTTTTTGGAATTAAAATTTATATTTACAAATGTATAGGCCCCAATACTTTTTTTGTTTTCTTTACAAAATGAAAATTATTTTATCTTAATTCTGTTCCCAGACACTCCAAGAATATCAGCAATTGGGTTTTAGTGTGCTCCTTTCTGCCGATAAAACCTCGCCAGCTTTCAAGAAGAGCCTCTCTGCTGGAACGGATATTCCAACAACTGACAGATAATTTCTAGCCAACTAATGTAGGGACAGGTTTGGCGGTGAAATATCCTACCAAATCTTGAATGGATTGTCCCCTAGACATCCCTAAGGTCTGATTGCCTACTGTTGCCTCTCATCAACTCTTTCACGCCGACTCATCTTGAAAGTCGAAACTTCTCACTGTGCGACAAAAATCACACACACAATTTGTATATGATCAAAAATTCCAAAATTTAACCGATCTGTGTTCTGTGATTTAACATCAAGATAAAAGCCAAAAATAATTTTTAGTTTATATATATATATATATATACAACGAAAACATACAATTCACCGTTGAAACAGAAACAAATAGAACAATCAACTTCCTCGACATTACTTTAAATATAAATGATAATAAAATAGAAACTACAGTATACAGGAAACCTACTTCCAACAACACCACAATACATTACAAATCTAACCACCCCTGGACACACAAAATTAACACTTACAGTAACATGATAAATAAAGCAATAAAATACACACAGGATAACAAACAAAAATTAAATGAAGAATTAGATAACATTACAAAAATAGCAATAGAAAATGGATACAACAAACACCTTATAAAAAATATATACAATAAATTCACAAAAAAACCTAACCTCAACACAACACTACAACCGGAACACGAAAATAATAAAAATAAAAAAATCACCTAAAATATAAATACACCAATAACAAAATAGAAAAAATAACAAATATATACAACAAAGAATACTACACTCCAACTTACAAACCAAACAACAAAATAATAAAATATCTTAATAACCACATAACAAATTCAGAAAAACATAACCTATCAGGAATTTACAAAATCACATGCAACAACTGCAACGCTTTTTACATAGGAAAAACAACCAGAACATTTAAAATAAGATTTGAAGAACATTATAGAGCATTCAAAAACAAAAATTCTAAAGTATCAAATGTTGCAGCACACCTAATATCCCATAAACACGAAATAACAAATTACGAAAATAACCTAACCATACTGGAAATAAATAACAACCCAATAGAACTAAACTCACTAGAAAAATACCACATTTATAAAAACCTACACAACAACTTAATGAATCTACAAACAACATATACAGAAGACATACTATACAAAAATATCATACACTCAGATCAAGAAAAAGTGTGCGTTACGTCAACGAACACCGGCTTCACGGACGTAGCATCCACAGCAGAGAAAAATCAGTGATTCGACAATGGTCAACGACCGAAAGGTGCCTCATCACTCAAGGTAAAATTATTGCACTTAATGGTGGATAAAATTACTCACACAGTAATATATTAACTTCATATATATATATATATATATATATATATATATATATATATATATATATATTGATATATTTAGTATAAATATATTGCCTCGAAATATCTATGTTTCCATATCGGATATGACAATAGCGGTGAAAAATATTGCCAATCCCTCTCCAATATATCAATACTTCAATATATCGCTATTCGATGTCCAACCTTACTTTCTAGCAATAATTAAAAATTACACTAACTTTAAATTTAAATTAAACATTGTTTAATTTTCACAAAATTTTTCACATGCATGATAAACCTTACTGTTAGAAATAATAATGTGTTATGACTACCCAAAAACTGAAAAATCAATTAAATCGCCATATAAAAAACTTATTAATAATAGTAATAACAATCTTTTACATTTTCACATCATATGCAAAATACATACATTTGTCAAAAGAATAGGATTTGTAGAAAATATTGAACATTACTTTTGGAAACTAAGGAGAAAAGGTAAAACAGAAACATTACATATGTCAGGGATTGTAAAGATTGTGACCAAATGTATATTACACAAACTAGAAGGAATACTTTTCTCCTGATTTTCTGACAGATTTAAAGAACTTATTAGGGATATAAAGTACCAAAGATTAGACAATTCAAGTATTGCTGCCTACAGTTTAGAGATTAATCATAATTTAGAAGTCAATAATCTAAGAATAATAATATAATATCTAATGAAAATATGATCTAATATAATTATCTATATTACATTCTGATAGAGGCCCTATTCAAAATTCTGATTTTTATACACTTGTAAATTAAGATTGTGATTTTTATGTACAAATTTTGGGTTAGTTACTTTCCTATTTTTATTAAGGCCTAGTATATAAGTATTACTTTAAATATTATTTGTAAGTTAACCATGTGTGGTGTTACATTTTGCCTTCCCTTGGAAGATGTGGCCATGCTTTGTTAAGAAGAATGGCTGAGACATTTTTTTTAAATCAGTTTGGTTTATTATAAGCATAGTAAGTAAGTAGAGATAGCCAGTCACTCTTATTTGCAGTGCACCCGAGAATGTTTTCTTGGTAACAAAAATATACATTGGCTAAAAATTTTAAAAAATGTGGCTTGAAAAAGTATTATTTACTACAAGTATTGGAATAAAATATTCAAAACCTGTGACAGTTCTAGCTGAACAAAAAAGGTGAAAAGTACTAGGATATGTTACAGGATGTCTAATAACATCATCACCTATGATAGTTTTAATTTCTGAGTATTCTGAATAAAGGCATACTATGTAAGTTGGTAATTTATACAAGTATATAGATTTAGCCAACATATTGATAATAAAAACAAACAATCTTGATTAACAACGTTAAAAGTAATCTTGGCTGATCTCTCATTATCTATTATTCCAATTACTAAATTTCAGATAAATGTGAAATAATTAGCTAGATAGTATACACCTAGATCTGTGAATACTTAGAGATTAAAATGTGTTTATGAAAAATAAAGTCAATTTATCAGTCTAACAAAGTTATAAGAAAATTTCATTTCATTCCTGTTTTTTATTACATGTTTAAGTTTCAAAATTGTTTTTATTGAAGCAAAACACATATGTATTATGCATTATGAGCTGTTGTACCATGTTTTTCAGTTGTATCTCATAAGCCAGTTAACATATTCAATAAATGATTGATTTATAAAATATAATTTGACTATGAAATTCATTTATGGATATGTATATAGACTATTTGAATGTACATGTTGATTGCCGTCAGTTGTAATATACAACTGTTTAGAATTCTTGTTTTTTTAAAAATTTTATTGGTCTGTGATCTTTCCTTAAGTACAATTTATACTAAGGAATATTTATAATATTCTGTTTCTCTCCCTCAGATTTAGACATATGAGTTTTACATATAATGATAGTTTTAAAGGTACAAATATAGGTCTAGTGGTTTAGTAAGGCCTAACTATCTAAACTCTAAAAACCTTATGTTATGTTTTTAATGTTCACAAAATGACTAACACACCAAAAGATATGTAAAATTAACGGTAAATTTGGTTTGATTTATAGGTAAATAGTTATTTATTTTAAAATCTCATACATAAATTAAGAACGAGTAAAAACATAAATCTACATTATCAATATGACTGCTTTAATAAATAGAGCTTAACATAAACTGATAAGCAATAATCAAACAAGTTTTTAATTACAGAAATTGTCAAAAGCATGATAGATTGTTGTTGTTTTGCAATACACTGAATTACAACCTTTTCTGTAATAGCATCTGAATAATAATAAGATAGTTTAATGTTTGATTAGTTAACTCACCAAGTACCTGAGCCAGGTAAGCCCAAACTCTGAAACACAGTGATGATCAATTGGAAAAAGAAAATGAAAAAAAACACCATAAAGTTGAAAGAGCTGTCATTTCTGTAAAAAAAAACATAGATTCAATTTTAAAATTTTCAAGTACCAGAATATTTCTATTTTTGCATTTTTTGCATTTTAAAGAATTATATATGGAGATAAGCCTATTTAAAATTAATATCCTTTTATTAAAATAAATTTAAATTGAAATTAAAAACTACACTTTGAATTTTCCAAAATTTACACTTATATTCTGCAAAAGAAAAGGGTAAAATATACACAACACGATATTAAATCCCAAAAATAACGCGGACCTGAAGTTTGGCTAAAAGACAACAAACTAAAGTTAATAAGTGAAATGGATTTCTGGAATAAATCAAGAAAAACTCTCTAAGGAATGACAAAATTGGGAAATACAATTGATGATACTGAAATGCAGCTGTGGATATATACAGGATAAACTCTTTCAAAGATTACTAAATCTCGCTGTCTCTTTTTCTATTGATTAAACCCGTTTTTAACTGCCTTAGAACTTGTAATTTCACATCTAAGCTAATACTTTTCATTTGTTTCAATGTTTTTAAAATGACATTTTCAAGAAAATTAATCCGAGAAAGGATTAACCATAGTATTATTCTGTATATATTATAACATAACACTGTTTTTGTTAACAACTCTTGGTGTATGTTAAATTATTTTTAAAAAAAAATAAGTGAATTCAGAATCAATTGTTCTTAAATCATATGTTTATTAGCCATTCACCTGGTTCATTGGTATTATTAATAAATTTATTTGTTGAGCGCCAAATCTGTACTTTTAACAATTTTAATTTAGTAAAGGAATATTACAAATTTTGATCTTAAAAATACTGATTACTTTTTAGTTAATTAGAGCTTAGCTAGTGAGAACTATTCACAATGGTAAAAAACAAAATAGTAAACTCAAAATCTCACCACATATTAGTTTTTAATAAAAACAAACACACTAGTTCATAACGCAGTAGTACCTAGCCAAGCACTGAGGAAGGTGGCATTGTCGCCAAACTAGTCTGTGTTATGAACTAGTGTGTTCGTTTTTATTAAAAACTAATGTGTGGTGAAAATTTGATTTTACTATTTTGTTTTTTACCGTTACTGATTACTCATTTAAGTGAACTTTAATGATTAAAATTTACCAAATTAAAATTATTTTAATAACCCATCTACAATATTCAAATCATAAACAATTTACATGTTCTACAACAAATTGATGTTCTGTCTGCTAGCTTAATTTCCCTTTTATCATTTCAGTCAATCCTGGCCTGTCTTCCTTCTGTTGTTTGACCAATCAAAAATCAATGTCCTGCTTTCCCTCACACATGGTTTTAGAATTTACGTCCTCAGAAACTTCTGCTTTAAGAACTGCATGTGCAATTGTGGGTTTTGCCTCTCATAATTACCGTCTGCTAGATTACTTTTAGAATTTTCATTAGAATTTTTCTATGAATCTGAATACTAATTTGTTTAAATAAACCTCCCATTAACCGCATACAGTAACCCCTTGCCTACAGATTTACAACAGTTCCAATATCTTACACCTCACTGCCTTTCAAAAGCTGGTTTACACAATGTATTTCAATATAAGCTTTTTTTATATTTGTTTCAAAAAAATTTTTCTACATAAAAAAAATTAAAATACGACTATTTTAATAAACTTTCATGTATAACTTTCATGTAATAAACACTCATGCATTAGACATATACAATTTTTTTCTAAGAAACATTTTCTAATAGCTCCCTTATTTAATTATTAATCACATATTACATTGTATTATACTGTTACTATTTATATAGGAAAACCAATATATTCAGGTTTCTAAGCAATATCTATTTTTACAGTTACCTAAATTTGTTGAAAGTTATTAAACAATCACTTAAAAATAAGTTACTTAATAGTGGATCGTTTTACTGTTTACAAATCCTTTATGTAAATAAAGGCCTGACTTTCTCATACACTTATACAACTTACTTTTTGCTAATGCGATTAAGAGTTTTAAATACATACAGTAGACTGGGTAAAACTGTAATTGTGCCAGCAAAAGGTTTAATGAGAGTGTCATTTACCTTAAAGAGTTAACCAGGTTTTAAGAACCCAAGAAGGTGATGAAAATATTTTAAATTATTTTCAAATATCCAAGTTACCTGAAAGCTTTGTATGCAGGTCGATACCAGCACAGAAATGAAAAAGGCGTAAAAATTAAAGTATACACAATTCCAACAGCAAACATACTGAATTGCCCACCATGAAAGAGTAGGAGCAATGCACCTACTAAGTTAGACAGCATCAAACCTGCATGAACTGTAATAAAACAAAGCATATTAATATAGCTTTAAAAACCTTAACATAAAATAAAAAACACTTATAAATAGAAACAAATTTGTTAATTATTTTCAATTAAGATGGCTTCAGTTTGCTTTACTTTATTAGTTTTTCTTGTATGTTACTCAAGGAGTTATTTGTATAGTAATACCCAGATTTTTAATATGTGTTCGGTTTGTCATTTTTTTAAAATATTCTCATAAATACTGATTATAAATAATTACTATAAGATCTTACTGAAAAACAAAACTTAAATATAAAAATAAAATGTTTCACTAAAAGCCCATTAATAATTAGTTTGTTATTAATAAATAATATACACAACCTCTAACCACAAATATTTTTATTCTATCTGAGGAGATGTATTGTCATGTCTCTGAGGATGGTTACTTTGTATCCGAAATGTACATATGACTAGAATAAAAGTATTTATGGTTAACATAAGACTAGAATAAACATATTTGTGGCTAGAGGTTGTGTATATTATTTATTCAACTAATAGGCTTTTGTAAAGGCAAAAAATTGTTTGCCTTTAAAAACATATTACTACGTTATCAACGATATTGTGCAAAAATTAAAAATAACATTTTTGATATTTAAAAATTAAAATTGTAAAACTAACCAATGTTACTAAGGTCATATTTTTTATAGTAAGGAACAATTCTACACCCTCTAACAATTACATAACAAGAGACAATTCCTTACACTTGATATCTTGCTTGAAGTGTGAACTAATGACTGGGTAAGTCCTAATGTCTAATATGTCTATGAATACAAAGTTCTGTTAATATTTATTACAAGCTCATCTTTGCGACTGATGGATATATCACGAATAGTCTATGTAAAAAAAAATAAATAGGAACACTTCCAACCACGTAATAACAATTGGCCGATTTAAACTGAAAAAGCACAATTATAATTGTTAATTATCAATTATATATTAGATAATTATTTTCCTGAAAATGCTGGTACTATTTTATCGGCGAAAAGCTTTGAATAAATATATTCATTAAAAGTATTATTGTTTTTGAAATATATATATATATATATATATATATATATATATATATATATATATATATATATATATATATATATAGGTTAGTATTTAGGTAAGTTCTAGTAGAGCTTAAAGCTTATTTAGGGATTTTTTGACTAGATAGCAGGCTGACAGACTTACCCAGTGGCAATAGTCCAAAACTTCAATCTCGTGGAAAATAAATAAATAGACACATATAAAAACTTATCACACTATTGAAATATTTTGATCACACGATGATCTTTGTCAATCAAAAAAGAGAAGAAAATACTGAAGTGAACCGCAGATGGGTATAAATATCCAAATGTCACAGATTTATAGTTTATGATATAGTACTATATGAGATTTGTATAAATATTGATTTGAAACTAGATATTAATAGTCTGTCAGAAGGAAGGTAAATGGAGTTGTTAAAAATGGTAGAATTTAGAGAGAAGGTAAAAGGAGTTTTATCTGATGTTGAGGTTAGGTTCTCTAGATCTGGTGAACCACTGGTATGACAACTCCTATCTTCTCAATTCTGAAGGGTTGCAATCAGGGGGGAGTGCCTTAATTATTTTGGTGGTATAACAATCTAAGATAAAATTATACAGATTATACAGACAGACATCTATGATTTCTATACAACACAACACAGACTAAAGAACATTTAAGAGAAAATATCATATAAGTTTTAAATTAACTGTGTGAAATAATAGCCACTGCATTAAAATTTGAGGCATGTAGTATTGAGCACTAAATTTGGCATGTTTTAAAGAATTATAATTTTAATAAAACTGTGAAAAAAAATTAGGTAAAATACTGAATTTTTTAAAAATATGCAATTACAATTCTTAACTACAAAAATTTTAAAAGAATTTACTTTATGATTTTTTTTTTACTCTGTTAGGGACTATATATTATGTTCCCCATCCAACACATAATAATCAAACTGCTCGAATCGTTTAATTCTCTAGGGCACTTCTGAGTCTGGTGGCCTATGATCGAATAATATTTAAAACAACATTTCTATAGAAATATTATAATCAATTGCCTTATATAATTTTCATATTACAATTTGATATGTAATTAAGAAAAGATAGCTTAACCCTTAGCACTCGACTGTCGGGGGAGCCGAGTATATTGCAGTTTACTCATATGTCATGGACACCCCCCCACGATTTTCAAATGCCTATAACTCGTCTGCGGCGAAGCCCCTGACGTTAAATCTTTTACCGTTTGGTGCTACATTCTATTAACAATAATTTGAACTAAATTGAAAATATCTAGGAATATGTGAGTCATCACAAAATCTAGTTTGCCGCTTCGTTGTAAGCTGCAAGTAGGTTACAGTTTTGCAGGTTATTTGTTTACTCGTAGTTGCCATGGCTTCACGTGCAATTAGTGATTCTGAAATTTCTAATCTTTTATTTGATCCTGATTTATTAGAATGTAATTCAGTTTCATAAACAAAATAACTAAACCAACAGTTATTTGTAAATATAACCAGTTTATGGGTGGTGTAGATTTAGCTGATCACTATAATGAACTGTGCAGTTTTATGAGACGAACAAATGGTGAAGGAAAATGTTGTTCTGGCTATTAGATGTAGCTGTAGTAAACAGTTTTATTATCTATAATAACAAAAAAAAGGAAAGAAGAGAAAATCCTGTTAAACAAAAATTGTTTTGCCAAAACTTGGCGAGGGAACTCGTTGGTGATATCAGGAATAACCAGTGTAGGAAGAGGTCATCAACTACTGACAAGGAAGAGAGACTGAATGGGAAATTACATTTAATTTATTCCAATGATAAAAGTAACTCTAAGGATTGTGCAGTTTGCAGTAACAGAAATATGAAAGGAAACAGTTTCTTACTGCAAAACATGCAGCAGAAAACCAGGACCTCATCCGGGAGACTGTTTTGAAAGATATCATACTCTGCAAAACTACAAATAAGATAATAAACTCATATACCTACTGTTTTAGTAAAAAATAGCTTAGTTTACTAAAATCATGTAAGAGAAAACAAATTTTTCTATAAACAATAAAGAAACTTGCAGGTAAGGAATTTGTCTCAATTTAATTACAAGTGAGGAAGTAAAGCATGTTAAAAAAATCCGAGTGCTAAGGGTTAAAGGTATTTTACTACAATACAATCACACCACAGCATTGATATAAAGGGATTTTCTTGTATCACAAATTAATAAAACATACCTCTTAGATAACTTCAGGATTCTAAATACCACAAGTGAAATTTAAAAATTCACTTTAAAAAAAAGTAACAAAACAAAAGTAAGACATTTTTGTTTACAATTGCATCCAGTAAATGTACTTTCAAAAATAACTGAAATAATTATTGCCCTTCAGTTGCTACTATTATTAAAACGTTTCTGGGTGATAAGCTGTGTTATGATACTAAGTTTAGCCAACATTTTCACTATATTCCAGTGATAAGATAAATTGCAGTATTTTTTAAACACTGGTTTTGCTGCACAAGAAAGTTGTGTACAGAGTAGCTAAGCTAAAAAGCAGTGGAAACATAGAACAGAAATCTAGCTTCAAAGGGTCAACTACTAATTTCTGAAGATAAACATGAAAATTAGGTTAATAGGTTAGCTAAATTAACAATATGAAACAACATATTGCTCAGATATAATAAATATATGTTTAATGAATCCAATTTTTATTTAAAATATTTTTGGCAACTATTATTTCAACATTATTTTTTTTTAAATAAATATGGAGCAGGCTTTGTTCACAATGGTTTGTCAATTTAAGACTTTTTTTTCATTGAGCTATTGGATAGAACTATTGTAAATATAAATGTCACATATTGTTAATGTTTTTACAAAAATTACAGAGCCTGATTTCTATAATTCATTTTAAAAATAGAAATTTCATGTCATATTTCAACTTGAACCTTCGACTTTACTTTTAGTAAACCCAAGACAAATACACTATTTTTCAGTAATTTGGACTAATCCGTCTAAGGATAGTAAAAAAATCAACCAAAATCTGCAAAAGCATATTTCCTACTTAAGAAAACAAAAAATAAGTTGTCACTCAGTCATTTATCTCTGAAACAACTACAAAGATAAACAAAACTTACACATCCATAAGTAGTACAAGTTGCGGACTATAGATTGAAACTCTGGCGGTATCTCTACATTGATATCCTGATAAAAACATGGCTGGAGACCAAAACAGTTCTCAGGCAGTGGAGGCCAGTTATTACGTCTTACTGTAAACATAAACAATGAATGAATATACTATCTTGTAAGTAGCCTACTATTGTTTTTATAGTGTAACGTTTTACATGGAGTTTTTAAAAACTTCATCAAGAAAAAATGTCAGTCAAATTGGATGGCTCTTGTTGAAGTGGGAAAAGGCTTAATACATAAAACTACTACAATCAACTCCCAATATCTGAAATTATCTTCTTCAATGAATGAGCAGCTGAAATATTACACATAAAATTTTTTGGGGGAAATCTCAATAAATCAATGTAATGATGAATCATAATTCATTGTGATGAATTTTTAAATTTAAACCTGCACTCCTACCTTACAGACTGCTATTGTTTACCATCCAAATTTTAACTAGAGCAACTTGTTTTTAATTTGTTTGGACCATATAAAGTGCAGATTATTGTTATACCATCATAATATCATTGTTGGTATCAGATGTCATTTTGATGTACATACGAATCACTTGTTATGTTTTAGGTGTATTTTCTAGAAAGTAGAAAGGATAAGCATTTTTTAAATAATTTAATTTAACAATTCAGAAACAACTGATTGCTCTTAAATTGAAATACAAAGGAAAACCTAATCAATGTTTGACAGCACCCAGTTTATGTATTCAGCCGCAGTTGCTGAAGAATTTCACATTTCTTAAAATACTGTATATCATACTGTTGTGTTTGTTGAGTTTTTGTTAGTTAAATGAATAAAATCGTCTGACATCAAGGGACGTTGAGAAGCAACTTAAACTTAATGTATATATTACTTACAGTAGTATGTACATTTTGTACGTTAGAGTTTGTCTTACATTTTCTAGCACATACAGTTCACAAACAGTTAAATTTAAAGACTTCTTTATTTAGTTGTTAATATGCTGATGATCTAATTAGATAAAATATATTGTGTTATAACATTCAGTGCTTTAAAAAAATAAAATTCACTGTTTTATGTGCTAATATATAAAAAGAAGCAATATTATTTTACAGTACAGGTTATTCCTCTAAACTGAAATTTACCAACAATCTTGAAGGGCTTAGTACTGAAGTACTAAGTTAAACTTCAGTATTTCTATTTAATTGACAATTAGAATTTTTATCATTCTCCATGAGATTTGGATTATTATGCTACAACTTTAATTAGTTTTTTATATTACCCATAACCAAAAACGTATAAAACACATACTAGGGCCTCCTTCTGGAAGTTATAATACATGAAAGTTCTAGCATTAATAGCCATGTATTGTCAAGAGATTACTGTATCAGTAACTATTATTATTCATTAATAATAGAATCTGGATATTTATTTCTATTAGTATCCTATAACAGGGTGTCTAGTAAAATAGCTTGAAGAAATTCCCTGAGTTTTCCCTGACTTTTCCAGGGTGTCTAGTAAAATAGCTTGAAGAAATTCCCTGAGTTTTCCCTGACTTTTCCTCTTTTAGATGTCTATAGAAAGCCCAGTTTACATTGATATCTGAAGGATCTTGGATAAATCCAGACTTTGAAGAACGAATTGAGTAACTCTTTTGCTTTTGTGTCTGTAAGGAACATAGAACCAAAATATCGAGCTTTCACTTCATCCGTCTCTGCATCCCAATACCTAACACTCAAATCCATTTGGGCTCTTTGTGATATTTTGTTTCAACTTTCATCAAAGCCAATTACATAGTTAGAATTTGAATTTAATGATGTCAGTAACAGGTCTTTAATATAATTTGATAAACCGATTACAACACTATAGGAAATGTTATCTTTCTCCAATCTCATGTTCTGTGCAATGGTGCTATCAGGGAATATCCTTAGAAAGAGGCACACTACCTTCTGCATTGCGTAAAGAAGTGTTGCATTACTAAATTCACGCACCATATAATCTCTGCTTCAGTCACTTTATCTTTTAGTTTATATTTATCCTAAGGAAGGAGGGGAGGTAATGACGACATCTGCATGACGCGCTTGCCCGCTACGGCAATGAAAACTGGAACCTTCCATGTTGAAATAAACGGTGTACAAATAATCACCGTCAAATAAAACACATACTATCACGAGTCTAGACAAATAGCTGGCTACGAATGTTTACACAGCGTTCTGTGTGGTCAGAAACAGACTGAGTTATCTGTTATCCCCACCTGTCCATATGATAACAGAACCACTGCGCACCCCAAGGCCACGGTCCAGGCTAAAACCTCCCAGCTGTACCAACTCGACACGTTTAATATTTATTGACATAAGTCCTGAAGTCATAGCATTGGGCTTATCAAATAAATAATGGGCATCTAAATAAAGAAGTGTTATTTCCTGACTGCCCTGCCCCTAAACCGCTGGCTTACAATACCAAATATTCGAGATCAATGGCCACTAGTTTTGTTTCTAATCAAAATAAATATTTTCCCGATTTTTTAAAATTTTCCCTGACTTTTCCCTGAATTTTCCAGAATCTTAAAATTCCCTGACTTTTCCAGGTTTTCCCGGTTTTCCCTGTCACTAGACACCCTGTATAAGCAAAATTAAATGATTATTTTGACAGAACAAAATATCCTAATTCCCTTATCGTAATCATTGTTTTAAATATACTCTAATTGTGACAATTAGTGAAAATAATAAGCTATGAATGTCCTATATTTGAAATTCCAGAAAGTACTGTTGGCTTTTGCAAAGAGGGAACAAAACCAATATGATAATTGATATTTGTCTTATTACACATCTTTTAAACAGTATTTTGTAATAGTGCAATCAAAATAATATAATATATTATATAAAAACATACACAAAACTCACAAATTAATCATTTATTTACTCATACGCGTTTCAATGCCCAATTCATCATCATCAGTGAGTGTTATTACTACAAACTCTAACTTACAACTGGTTTGTAGTGGTAACACTCACTGATGATGATGACTTGGTCATTGAAACGTGTATGAGTAAATAAATGATTAATTTGTGAGTTTTGTGTATGTTTTTATTTTTTTCTAACATAACCTCACAAGCTAAGCTCAAAGAATATTTGTTTATAATAAATTATGTTTACTATTTGAGCCCATCGATTTTGAACAATGGAATTTACAGATTTTATATATAAATCTGCTGTATATTGATTTCTCACCATTATATGGTGCATTTCTAAGTTCTTCTTCTCGTCTTGCTAGTTCAGCCGCTTTTCTCTCTAGCTCTTCTTGTCTTCTCTAAAAAGCAAAGAAACAAATGTCATCAATCAACTTCTGTCAAACATATATATAACCACAATTAATTGTTGATTACAGATTGTTCAATGTTGAAATAATGTAAGTAAATAAAGTAACAATTTGACCATTGTTTAAATGTGTTTTGCCTCAAGAACCAATAATTTCATCCAATTTATTAATATAATACAACTAAAAAATATAGTATATTGCAAATAGTATAATTTGTTTACAGAGGAAATCTTATATAGCTATAACTTCTGAAGGTATACCTCTTATGATAGAAATGTTGATTTTTAATACTTAAATAAAATTTGAAACCATAACTAAAAAAAGATATAAAAGGAAAACAAATATATTTTTGCTACAGATGGAAAACAAAATTAAAACAACAAGTTAAATTACAACAAAATGAATCATAGGTTTATGATTCCATGATTATGAAAATAAATTCAATAATCCATGAATAAGAATTAAAGGGGTTCAAAGAAAATAATATTTACAATTGTTGACAACAAAAAAATGAAACCTAGAATAAACTAATTAGTTAGAGGAGTAAAGCTGTATTAAAGTTCAAGTCTTTTAAAACATCATCAATGAAATTAACATACAGATCAAAATGATATTTTCCCTTTGACTCTTCAACTAAAAGATAGTAAATAACAAAAAGGTAAACAGAATCCATGATTTGCTTTATTATGTTGTTCATAGTTCCAAAATGGTCTAAAATAAGAATATAATTTGTACTGTTTCTGCATTATATAATAATTTAAATTGATACTTACATATTATACGAAGGCCACTATTGTAAAGGAATTTTTCTTACCGATCTCCAAAACTAACTACATAAAACATGCCCTAAGGCCATATGCATACAAAAATTTTATTTTTTACACGAAACGTTATTTTTCATCAAATTAAAGTTGGGTAAAAAATTCAGCACGGACTAGTAAGAAGTACCATCTCCGCATATCAACAGCGCGCCGTACTACGTACGTGTACGTATATTTATATATACCTATAAAGTCTCCAGTTAGGATAGATTTGGTTGTAATTTAATACATTACTATATACCTATATTAAAATATACCTGTAAAGTATCTATCCTGACTGGATAGATTTGGTTGTAATTTTATACAACGTCACCTAATTACACGTCTACTTCTGCGGAGTAATACTTTTCACATGACATCACATGATCTCTATTCTAGCCTTACATGTGTACATTTGTTTGGTTAAATGTATAAAATTAAAACCAAACCCATCCTGACTGGATACTTCATAGGTATATTTCAATATAGGTATATAAAATTAACCTTCCGAAGCAATAACAAAAATAATAATTATCAATATAGCTTCAGGACATGTTTTTGATTCATTTTATATGCACTGCGTTGGGGGTGGGCTATGTCCATTTGTACCACATTTAAATAACATGTGTACAATAGTGGCCTCCATATAATACGCAAGTACCTTTAAATTTTATTACAATAAAATCATTACTTCTACTACTATTACCAGGTGAAGTCACGATTCATTTTCTGGATTAGTACTGTTAAACACATGATTATAAGAGGTTATAATAAATAATCTTATAAGATAAATAAGAGGTTATTTTAAAATAAACTTCCAAAATATGTTATTAATCTATCCACCACACAAGAAGGCTATTGAAACAATAACATTAAACCACTAACAAAGGTATTCCCAACAGCCTTTTCAATCACATTTCATGGGCATGGTATAAAGAAGTTAATATAATAATTTGTTTAATTTTGCTGTGGCCGAAGAGCCCCCTCCCAGTGACCAGAGCAATTGTCCTAATTGGCCCTGAAAATACAGTCGCCCTGAAAATAAGTTTTAATAATGTTCCTGTTAAAATTAACAAAGTAAAGAAATTGAATGTGTTTTCAATGATCCTAAGCCAGAAAAGATTTTGGGTTCTCGCATCAATGGCTTAACATGTACATCAAGCTTTCGGCTATTCATGAAGCTGGATGCCTGAAGGAAAAAGAAAAGTGTATGTGAACTAGTTTATGGCAAAGTAGCTGCAAAGTTGACAAGCAAATGAAAAGAGAACTAGAAAATGTATTTTAAAAAAGTAATTAACTGCTGACACAAAAATAGTCATTGTAAAAATAATAAAATTAAGGACGTTACCAAATATAGGTTGCCAGATATTTTAGAGGGAATTGTAAGGTTAAAACAGAACAATATTTTAACATATTGGCTGCAGACCAGTTCAAATCTACTGGTGCTGTAAGCTTGCTGTCAAATTATCTGGATCGATTAATTTTGACAATCATTACAAAAATATAGGTGAAAAAACCACAAAACCACAAAAATTAATCAAAAAATAACTAAAATAAGTTACCTAAGATTAAATCCTCTTAAAGGATTTAATCTTAGGTAACTTATTTTAGTTATTTTTTGATTAATTTTTGTGGTTTTGGGGTTTTTTCACCTATATTTTTGTAATATATTGTACCACTGTGCTCTTGATATTGTATATTTGAGAATGACGTCAATAAACTTATATTCATTTAGTCTGATCTGTAACTCTAGGAAACGATTTTTTATTTTCAAGTTTACTTCTAACAGTGTGTAAGGGATTTGTTTCAGTGTTGTTTTTGGAACCAGGTGCTCCACAATATCATATTCTTACTGATATTTTTACGACGTAATTAAAGTTTTAGTGTTTGAGTAGTGTAAAAATACATATTTTCCCTGTGATTTGTATAAAAGAGCATAAAAATAAGCAAAGCCTTTTTCTGCATTCTGCTTGTCCAGGAAACCATATTTTTTATGCTGTAAAATGCTTTGTTAAATTCTACAGCTAACAAAATATAAATTAAAAAAGGGTTGGACATATTGAAAAATACTTGCGTGTTTATAAATTTACTATTTAAAAACATTTCTTTTGTATAAAATAAGACAAAGCTTTTTATGGCATGAAAAAACCTCATATTTCATATCTTATTATGCAGAGTACACATCTACATCATGGCACCTTGACCAATTAAATTCAATTAGTGTTCTGTGGTGTTGAAAATATTTTGCTGAATTTTTTTTAACTGTTCATACATAATAATCTCTTGTTTAATATGTGGCACTGCTTATCCCTGAAGATAGAGAAAAAAGTAGTACCACAACTAATAGTGATTTTTTCTCAATAGTTTAATATGGTTGTTTTAAAGCTCTAATACACTGAAAACTATAATATGTTAATGAATGTAGTTCAAGGCGCAGTTCTATGGTCATAAACATTAGTTGTTCATTTTTCAGTTATCATTCTTTCAAGACATTCTTGAATGACATGTATTAAAATTTGGTATTGGATTTTGGCATTAACCTGGAAAAATATAGTAGAAAATCAAAGATGGCCAAATTCAATCTACAACTTTAGTCTTTCAATTTTAGTCATTTTTATTTTTATCTTTTTTGTTTAATCTCCACTGTCCAACTCTTCAATTTTGTTTGCCTAATTACTGCAGGAATGAAATTATGCAACATGCTACAAGGCTTTTCCTTGCCTTCTTTTTCACGTTCATATGATAACCTGAGCTTTTTTTATTTAAAAAAAAAAAACTTGGAAAAATGTAATTGATAAATTTATCAACTTTGAGCAGCAGTAAAACATGTTTAAAAATTTGTTTAAGATCAGATCAATTTGTTTATAAGACACTCCAGGAATATCAAGCAAATAAAAATATATAAGTAGTTTTAATAATTTCAAGACTAAAACATATTCTTTCGTTCTGAATATATTAATACTTCAGTAGCATATATCTTTGAACTACTCAACTCACACAGAAAAGTAACTGAGGCTTATCTATGTTTAAATACAATCTTATCAAAAGTAAACTGTTTAAAACGTACATTAGCTTAATTCTTCATGGCTTGGTGAATCAGTAAAAGTAATGAAAAATAATTCACCTCTATTCTATAATCTCAAACACATGAAAGAAATAAAATTTCCAACAATAAAAATTATTTCCGCCTATATTTTATTTCCCTTGTTATAAAGAAAGAGATAACAATATTAGGTACACTATACAAAGTTACTATGATAAATGTATTTTTAATTGCTAAAAGCATGGTTCTTAAAGAATCATTGTCACTACTTAACATAAATTGCTTCTTCCTCAATTAATTAAATTTGCCTAAGTTTTATAATTTTCAAGAACTATATTTATTTATACAGCAAAAAGCATTATCAAGTGTTATTTTCTGAAATAAATGGTTTGTCTCAGCTAGGAAAACAAAAGCTTATATCTGCTTGCTTATGAAGCTGAGTCATAACTATAACAGATGAACAGCTAAGAAATTATACAACATAGAAAAAATGTCTATGTGTATAAATAACGTTGAAATTTGAGTTGAAATGTTCAACTCAAATAAAAACAATCTGATGCAAATGAACTGACAGACAAAAAAGGGAGTTTCTATTAAAAAGTTACAATTATTTTAGAATCTCAATACTAAAATGGTATTAGGAAACAAATATAAAGAGAATTACAGCAAAATCAAGGAAAGTACTAACACTGAGCCTTACAAGTAGATAGGTTGAACACTGAGCCTTACAAGTAGATAAGTTATTTTAAATAGATCATAAATATTTGACAAAAAATTTACATAGATTTCAGGTCCTTAATCAAATTTACATGAGGTCGCATTCCACAATTAGAAGAACATTGTAATGAGGAAGGTTCCTCTCTAATGTGACAAATTTGATAACAATGAAATGAAAAAATAATGATCATATTGAAATGCAGGGTTAAAGTCGCAGGCTACGTATTTAGTAACACATGAGACAAACCACACTAACAGCACAAACCCACAAACTAAGAAATGATCTATAAACATGTAAAATGAATCATACACTTTGCACACAAGAGAATGGTGACTATGTACTCTGTGTAGCATTTTTTGTCCAAAGAATATCAAATACTGAATTTATAGTGCAGTTCAATACACAGAAAAACAAATCATAAAAACGTATGGCAATGCTAATGTGAGAGAAATGATAAACTTTCATATACAAGATTATACCCGCTGCCTGTATCATGATCTCACTGGTACGTGGATGCTAGTCAAAGGACAACTAATACTGGTTTCATGTGTATTATATACATTATTTAAAAGCACAATAAGTATTAACAATAGACCTTAACACCAATTCAATTTTTTTTTTTTGCATGAGGTATTAAAAATAAATTTTAAACAAAAAGAAAGTTAATCACTTGAAGCAACTGTGGAATATCTTTTTAAATTTAAATAAATAAAACCTCTCAACTATAAATAAAACTTTTTGTTTAAAATTGTATGCACATTTCAATTGCAAAAAGTCAATAACTATTTTGCAAGCAACTTTTATTCAATCAATAAACCTGATAAATTATTATTTAGGGCAAGTTCATCTGTACAATACAAAATTAACTTATATGCATAACAAACATATTCTTTTTACCTAATATGGAAGTGAAACCACTACTGTAATTAAATAAAGTAAATGTATAACATGAAATACGATTTGACTATATTTTAGAATGACTTTTAACATAAAACTAAGTAAACAATACTAAATCATAAATGAAAATACAGTAATAAGTAACATGGAATTTTATATACAGCCATGTTATTTAATATTTCAAAAATATTCTTAGATTTGAAAAAATGAAACTTAATTTTTTATATAGGCTAATGACAGATCACAGACATTTCTTTTTGAAATTCGTTGAGTGTTTAAAAAGGCAAAATTGTCCGTGATCTGTCATTAGCCTGTATAAAAAATTAATAGTTATAAACAGGCATTAAATAAAAATATTAGTTAAAAATCAAACTAGTAATAAAACAATACTTACGTCCAATTCCGCCTGGGCAAAGCATAAAATAAAAATTCTTTTATTACTTATAATTAAAAACACAATAAAAATAATTATATTCCTTATAGCTATAGCTAAAATTTAAATTTGTTTGTAAATTGTACTTAAATAACATTGTAATAATTATTATCATCAGGAATATGTTATGATAAAAGATTCAAACAACTACACTATTGATCAGAGATATTTTTTTAAAATGTTAACAAAATTACTTCTGTGGTGTTACAGAGCAGGGAGTTACATATTATTAGATAGAAAATTCGTGTGATTTAGTGAGTCCTACATTTTGTAGGTTATTCCACTATAGCTTGTTAAACCTTTTGTCAACTTTCCTTAAGAATTTACATCTAGCTGTTTTTGTACATAACTAACAAACCTATAAATACATTTCCTCCTACAATTTTATGGTTTACAATGGAAACTATGAAGACCTAAATGGTAAAGAGTATGCAACAATAGTTATGACATCTTGTAAAACAATTACCAGGAGGGTATTATCAGGTTTATTAATGGCTATCCATACAACAATTTTTCTTTAGCATCTAAGCATGTCAAATTACATGTACTGTAATTAATACACTTCAACCAAACAGGAACTGTGGTACAATTCCAATGAAGAACTCTTTTCTTAAGAAATGAGAAATGATTGTGCAATATGTAGAAAGAATAGCAGTAGAAAATGGAAGTACAGTATAGCGTTAAAAATCCGGATCAATTGGAACTGGGACCCATCCGGACTACTGATTTATCCGGATTTCAAACTATCTTTTAACTACTGGTTATTATTGACATTTCATTAACAATAATCTATTGTAATGCGTATAGTATCTTGTAAGTTTGAAATAAACCAGGAACTATTACAAAATAGATGTCAGAGGGCATAAAAAACAAAAGGAAATGATATCATTTTAGTGAAAATGATATCTAGGGAAAAATTGACAGAAACAAATGAGTGGCAATGTTACAATTGAAAAATTGCTAATATAGAAGATTAATAATATTAAAAGCATATTATATGACATAATGGCTAAAAATTAAGTATAATAATAAATATTATTATTTTTCTGATTACAATAAGCGTTATTGGTTAACGTGAAGAACATACAAATCTTAAAAAAATAGATTATGATTAAAAATACTGTATGTTGCATATTAAATTTAGCTAAGATAAATTTTTTGTAATTAATTTATCTTATTTGGATTTATAATTAAAGATAACACTTAACACTTAATTTAGATATGTATTGAGTAGGGCTAAGCTCAACGCTCTTCACGCCAAGTTCCGTGCACGCTGAAACCACGATCCGGATTTACGACGCTCAGGATTTTTCAAGTCCAGATTACTGACGCTCTACTGTATTGTTGAAACATAAATTTTCAGATACATATATTCAAATTAAAAAAAAGGTGTACTGAAATTTTAAAAAATCTAGAAACAGAAAGAGAAAGTTTATTACAAACCTCGTAAGAAATTTTTAAACAGCGCAGGCCAAATGTTATCACATTACATATTTGGAAGAAATTTGAGAGTGATACAAAAGAAATGATGTATACTTTTTTCAATGGTTATATTGAACATAACTGAAGACAGTGTACATATCTTGTACTTATATAAACATGTACAATATAGATAAGAAAAGGAATCTACAACTTTTTTTAGCAGTTGTTGAAGACCTCCCAAAGAATTCTACAGTTTATACACCTTTAATTTTATTTCCCCAGCTAATAAAAATTAAATAGTCTTTTACCAGCTAGAGATTTAAAAACAAACACAATATTTGTTTGTATTTTTCTGAAAAAGTAAGCTCATAAAAAATGAGTTTTCAATTTTATGTGTTATTGGACATTTTCCTGAAAGTACCTACTGAACGAAGTTCAATAGACCTTAACTTGAATTGTATACTGATTAACCATAAAGAGGAATTTAAAAGTTACCATGAAACTTTTCTTATGTCTAATATGTTCTTATGATTATTCCTTCATTTTTTGAAAAATTTGCTGATTATGCTTTTCTAATATGTTTTACAATTCATTTCTTTTTCATCCAAAGGTTAATATTTTGATAATAACTTCAAAAATTACATAAATATTAATTTAAATTTAAAAAATTAAACTATACACTAAAAATCTTATCACTGCCAACAAAATTTAGCTTAAAGCTGTTTAACCTAAATATCTATTATTATCAAAAGTGTTTTCACACTTTATTATAAATGTCCCATACATATATATGCATATAATTAGAGCAACTATGTGGTGTATTTTTTTTATTATAAATGAATAAAACCTCTTAAATCACAAAAAAATTTTATTTATGTCCTGATGTATATTTCAATTGCGAAGCAATCAACTACAGAGTAAATGACTACAATACTAACTCTTGGTTAGTAATTTCATCTGAAAATGATTCTTTAGCCATCTAAGTGTATGTCAGGACATAAATAAATAGTTTTTGTGGTTTAAGAGGTTTTATAGACATAATTAGTTACAGAAAAATATTACAATAAAGCTTGAGACTTCTAATTGCTCCATTATTACACATTGCTTATACACCATAGTGTTTATTATGCCAACTGTATTGTTTGAAAATAATCTCTCCAAAATAGTATTATGAAAAATTATTACTCTGGAAATGCTTTACCAAAAAAACAATTTAAAAAATGCTGATATTTAATTCTGGCCTGAACAGAAAAACGAATATTTCAAATATGCCTCTGAGCATACACAGGCGACAAAACAAGCAACAAAAATTCTATACATGTTAGGATTTTTTTAACAAAACTCAAAACTAGAAATCTCTCTACAATATATGAAATTAATTAAAACCTTTCAATCATATAGGGGTTAAATCCCAATATACCTCTTCAGGCACAAAAATAAATGAAATATTCAAAACTTGAAGTCATTAAAAAATACTGACAACTGACCATACTTTATAATGACTTGAAGTTTTGAGCATGTCAGTAATTTTTATGCCTAAAGAGGGTAATCGGATTTTTAATCATTCTATGATTGATTTGTTGTAATCACATGCATTGTAGAGAAGGTTTCTGTCTTGAGTTTTGTTAAAAGCATTATAAATTACAATTTATTACAAGATGTTAGTAAGACATATAAATATGAAAAATAATTAATGATACAGATATCCAGGCTTAGCCTGAATGTAACATTAAGCTAATAATTTTTAAAATATTATGAATATTTGTCAATAACAGACATTCGTATTAGGTCATAATCAGTATGTTGTTTATATAACACTGTACCTAATATCAAAACTAAAATCTTACCTATCCATTCAAATAAAAAATAATGTTTTCTTTCTTTAAAATTGAGAAAGGATAATGAAATTAAATGTAGCCACCTGAATAAATCAACCTAACCTGATCTGCTATTTAGATTTATTTAAAAGTTAATATATAAAACATGAATATATATCTAAATAGAAAATTTACATCACCTGTCAAACCCATGTTGAATTTTTTCAGGAAAATGAGAAAAGGCAATATAAAAATTATACCACTTGCCTGAAATTCAGCAGCAGATAACTGTGGCTGTTGTGTTTGTTGACCACTTTTTGTATATGTAGGTGGAGGTAGTTCCTGTGTTGGTTGCATAATTGCAGGCTGTGAAGATTGATACTGCGGAGGATTAGCTGCACCTCGCACCTGAAAAAAAAGGAGACCCATAGCAAAAAATATCTTTTCAACTATCAAAGCAAATGCTTTACACTTATTCTTTGACATATAGCACTCTGTTTAAAATTTAATTTACACAGAATACCAGGTGCTATGACAAGTAGTGTAGAGGGGGGTACACCTGTAGGTACTACTGGTACTTCACTTGCTTTAATGTTTCCATGTATTCCACTATGGCAACTTATTTTCCAAAATGATACTCCAACACTCCCTAATTTAAGGACAAGAAGTAAGTACAAAATATATTTTAACAAAATTGATCTTTGAGCGTTTATTGTCTTACAACATTCTAATATTGGAGGTACAAATCAATTCCTCAAGTCAATTGATTATATTTCACTATTAAAATATTCTCACTTAAAAACCATTAAACTTTATATAGGTGCAATTTTTTTATTCAGCATTTTGTTAGTTGGTTTATTATTTGTTAATTGATTATTATTTGTAATCATAATTAGTAAAAACCAATTAAAAGTTAATTAAGGTTTGAAGTTTGCATTAGATTCAAGGTTTCCAGTTATTGTTCATTTCAAATGTATTCAAAAATAAACTAATTTTCCATTTTGATATAGTTTGACAGACAACAAACATGAGCTACTAACCAACAATAAGTAAACCCTATACTGAGCAAGAAAGGCCACTTAAAAACTAATGATGGGTCTATCATGCCACAAATGTCTGACAGAAGGACAACTTATGGGTTATAAATATCTATCCTTGTCTATGCTGCCTTTCAAAGCAATAAATAGTCCTTAGACAACAGGGGCATCTAATCTTGTATGTCTCATTAAGAGATATTCTCTTACAGCAAACAAACTACAAAAATCATGATAAGCTACTGCTGTTATTTCTATAAACTTTTGACACTGCCGCTACAGGCGGAACACTCGTCATATTTATATAATTATGCTGGTAATAAAACTTATTTCATATTTAAACACTATTTATTACTTCACATCTTTCTTAAAACAAAACTCTAAACAAAGAACTGAGAAAAACTCAAACAATTACAAATCATCTGTTAATTTATATAATGTTCTTTTTCTTTTTTTTTCCATAGAGGATTGTCATAGAGTATTATATTATTGCATTCACAACATACTCCCACCTTTTGAGTTATGGTTTAACTCAAAACATTAAAAAATAGTATATTGTTAAAAGATTAATCAACAAATTTTTGTGGAAGCTTAATTTGTCTGCCACTTCTTGAATATGTCACAATTTTATTTTCTTTTGTCACATTATCTTCTTCCAGGTGTAGTTCATGTTCATTGGTTTTTGTCACTTTTGGTTTAATCTTTTCTTTTAATTGTTCTTGGATGGTTTCTTCTTGCATTTCAAGAGGATATAGTCTTTGTATTGGTCTCAATAAACTTCCAAAAGCAGTCTTCAATTGCACTAATCTACACACTCCATCTCTACCAATGATAGTCTTTTCTATCAGTCCTATTGGCCAATCAATTCTTTTTTTATTTTCAACTTCAATCAGTACTAATTCTCCAACTTTCAACTGTCTGCCGTTTTTCTTACTTTTTAAAGCTAATTGTCCTAAATACTCAATCCTAAATCTTTTTCGCAATGCTTCTCTCAGGTGTTGTCGATAACGTACTCTCTTGTTAAGACTTTTTGTATTTACATGGTCACAATCTGGAACTCCAATTTCTTTTAAGTCATGTAAAAACATATTTGGAGTAATAGCAGTTAGGTCTGAAGAAGTTTCAGATAAATATGTCAAAGGTCTAGAATTCATGATACTTTCACAATCACATAAGATTGTCTCCATTTCCTCATAATCCAATGACGTTTTGCCCAAGGTTTTGCGTAGCAACTGTTTCATGAGTCGGATGAGTCGCTCCCACCATCCGCCCCACCATGTAGCAGAGGGAGGGTTAAACCTCCAGTCAATTTGTTGGCATGAGCTATATTTTAAGATAGCATTCCAATCTAGAATTTTAAATGCCTTTTCTGTACCTGTGAAATTGGTACCATTGTCACTATATATTATTGATGGTCTTCCTCGCCTTGCAATAAATCTTCTAAGTGTATCTATAAATGCTTCGACAGAAAGAAACTTTACTAACTCCAAATGAACAGCACGGTATACTGCACAAGTGAATATGCAGATCCAAACTTTACTGCCATCTCGTAGAAACAAAGGTCCCGCAAAATCAATTCCAACCACTTCAAATACTGCGGCATCTCGTACTCTACTTTCAGGTAAGGGTGGAGTGATTGTTTCTACATTTTTTGAATTATGTCTCTGACAAGGAATACATTTTTTCAAAGTATTACTTATTGTTTTTCTTCCTCTCAATATCCAATAGTTTTCTCTTAATAAACTTAAGAGACCTTGAACTCCCACATGACATGATCTCTTATGTATTGTAAGAATAAGAATATCTACAATGTCATGTTTTGATGGTAGAACAACAGGAAATTTAAAATTTTCCAAATCCTTTCTTTCTGTTAATTTTGTCTTTAGCCTTATAATACCATCAGCAGCCATAAATGGTGACAATGAAGCCAATTTAGGGTCCCTTATTCCTTCAAATGATTGCTGTTGAACAATTCTAATTATAAAATTGTTAGCTTCAATAATCTCCTTACATGACAAAACTTTACTCACACACCTTTCCTTCTTTGAGGGGTTACAATTATGAATAAATCTCAGCAACCATGCAAAAACACACACAATCTTATCAAAATCATTTGAAAAGTAATAAAACCAATCTTTTGGGTAATTATTACTTAAAAGTGAAGGTGTAGGTCCTTTCTTTTTTTCTAAAGAAATTAATTCTTCGTCAGGTTCAGGTTCATTTGATGGCCAGGTATCTTCAGGCAACTTCAACCATGACGGGCCCTCCCACCATCTGGAACTAATCAACCTGGAAACTGAACATCCTCTACTGGGCAAGTCTGCTGGATTCATAGTGCCGGGAATGTGCCGCCAAGATGTTCTGGAAGTGAGGCTGCAGATTTCTTCAACTCTATTTCTAACAAATACTCCCCAGTTTTCTTCTCTTAATTCTTGCACTACTGAAGAACCTAATCTAGCACCTATAGTAGCAGCCATTAGTTCAAGTCTGGGTATTGTCATCTTCTTTACAGGTGCTACACGTGACTTTGCCTGGATTAGCTGTAATTGAATACATGTACTAAGTTCAAAACGCATAAATACTGCTGTTGAGTACGCAAATTTGCTGGCATCACAAAATATGTGAACTGATACAGAAATGATTACGTCATCCACACCTTGTAGCCATCGTGGAATCTTCATCTCTTTTAATTGATCGAGTTCCTGAAACCATATATTGAATCGTTGTTTGATTTCTTCTGGTACTTCTTTGTCCCACCCACAATTATCTTTCCAGCATTCCTGCAATAATAACTTAGGGCATATGGAAATAGGACAAGTGAATCCAATAGGATCGAACAATCTGTGTGCAGTGGACAATATAACACGTTGTGTTACCAAGTTCTCTTCTAAATTTACTATTTTATGAAAACTCACAGAAATTGTGTCTTCTTTCTTGTCCCAGGTGAGACCTAGGACTGAAGCCTCTGTCTTGTCTTCCAGACCAGGTTCAGTATATTCCCATCCTCGCAGCTCAAACTTTCCCAAAGAAAATATTTGTATTGCTTCTGAAATGAACTGTTTCAAATCCCTTTCATTATTTACACCTGTAACACAGTTATCAACATAGAAACTTTTAAACAACTTTTCTATTGTACATTTAGAAAATTGATTGTCTTCAGCACACTGTACTAAATACTTCTGCAGGTGGTAGTTGATGACGGCATTGAGCAAAAATGGACTACTTGAGACTCCAAAAACAACTCTTCTATGTCGGAAAATCTTGAGTGATCCATCTGTGTTTTGCCACAGAAATCTTAGGAAATCTCTGTCCTCTTCATACAAACTTATTTGCAAAAACGCCTTTTTTATGTCAGCGATAACTCCTATTTTATAAAGTCGAAAACGTAAAAGCAAAGCTGGTATTATTTCAATTAAGTTAATACCTATTTCCAAACACTGATTAAGGGAATAGTAACCCTTTTCTTTAGACGAGGCATCAAAAACCGGTCTTACTGCAGTGGTGCTGTTTTCTTTTATCACTGGTCTATGAGGTAAATAGTGACCTTCATCCCATTTGCTTATTGGGATTTCCTCAATAACACCATCTTCCAGCCAATCTGAAAACACATTGTTATATACATTATATAAACTTTCATTTGTTAGCTTTTTCACTGAGTTTTCAAGCCTTTTTTTTGCAAGATTGAAATTTCTTGGAACTTCTGGGTGGTCTTCGGACCAAGGTAATTTGACTTCATAGCGTCCTTCTTCATTTACTCTCACAGTTTCCAAAAATTGTGTTTGAACAGAATGTTCAATTTCTTGTTTGCTTCTGGTCTGTAGTGGGTCTTTTATACCTAAAACATCCATTTCCCACAGCTTGCATATTGAATTACTTTGTACAAACATAGAAAGTGCTGTCATAGAACTAAATTCTTTACTTTCTTGAAATTTTCCTGTCAAAACCCATCCTAAATGAGTTTCAAGGGCTATAATACCACAATCTAGAACCTCTTTTCTTCCAGTTAGAAGTTTCCCATATATGTCAGCCCCAATTAATATCTCAATTGGACTGTCTGCATCCTGAAACAATTTAATACCTCTTTCCATCAGTTCATCAGTCCATCTTCCTGGTTTCAAGGCAGGAACATAAGTACAAATATTTATTTCACTAAGTGCCTTGAAATTACAAGAATATGTTTTATCTATACTTTGTAGTCTGACTTTGTAGCATGCATGATTGCGAGGCTTAGTGACCTCTCCTCCAAACAGGCCATGTAATAATGTTTCTTCACCACAAGTGTCATATTTCATTTTTTCAACAGTCGATTTCCTTATGTATGACCTCTGGGATCCACTGTCAAAAAGTAAACGCACATTGAGTTCTTTTGTGTCACTAACAGCCTTGACAACAAGAGTTTGCATGTAAACCTGATTGCCATTCACATTGGACAAGGAATTCTCAAAATTGGGCTCAGCTTCTTTTTCCTCGCATTTAGGTTTAATGTTAGACCTATTAAAATTATTCTGCAACTTTGAACACATAAGTGGTACATGTTTTCCATTACAAATAATACATTTAACAATAGCTCTGCAATGTTTACTTAAATGTCCTACTTTTGTACAAGAAAAGCAACACCTTTTGCTAGTAAGAATATTCTGCCTTTCTTCTAAAGACATGTCCCTAGCTTTAAAACAGTTTTCACTTAAATGACCACCGTCACAAAACACACACATCGATAACTTCGTCTTATCTGTGCTTACTGTAGACGTATTTGATTTTACATTTACAAGGCCAGCTGCTGTAACATTGCTGGTAGGCCTTCTTGTATTTTTAATATGCTTATCTTTACTTGCAAAGTCTCTTTTATATGAACTCGTAGGATTATCACCTGTTGATACTTTTGTTTTTTGTAAACCAAATCCCTGTTTAGCTAAGTTTATTCTTTCTTCTCCCTCCACTTCAATTTTCAAAAAATTCATTAGGCTATCTAGCCTACTTTTACTTTCTGACGCGGTCTCGTCCTGTTGAGAGTTAGGCCTACTTCTCTGCCAAGCTATTAATAAATCCTCCCTGAGACAAGATTCTACTAATGGGAAGAGCATAGCAGCGTACTTCTCCTTTGTTACACCTAAAGTTTCTAAACACCTTAGTTTTGACTCAATTTGATCATAAAGTGAGGAAATAGTAATTTTACTTTCACTGCTATTTAATGTTATTACAATTTTCAAGATTTCTCTTATGTAAAACTCTACTAACAGGTCATCTTTGGCAAAGCGAGATTTTAAATGTTCAATAGCCTGTTCATAACTACGTCCACATGGGGGAAAACTCTCGACAATTTCCCTAGCCTTAGTATTAGGGATAGTCGCTTGCAGGAGATACTGATACTTGTCATCAGAATCAATACAGGGGTCTTCATGGATTTTCTTAAATTGGCCCCAAAACGGCAACCAATCACTAATATCACCACCAAACTTTTTAAACTCAAGTGTGGGTAACTTAAATTTACGTTTTTCTACATTCACACTAGTATCTGTCTTAGGCCTAGCCTTGTCAATAGCCTGTTCAACTAAATACTCAACTATTTTAAACTTGCCTGAGTATTCATCGGCAGATTCTACCTCATTTTCTAAAACTTCAGTAGATGCATTTTCATTTAGTAAAACTTCAATAATTTCTCGGTCTAAGACCTCCAATTGATTATGTTTTTCACGTAATAGCTCTAAATTAGCTTTTAACAAAATCACATCATCTTCATTTTTTATGGATTCTAATAATGTATTGTGTAAACGTGAAAATCCAGTTCTAAACAATTTTCTTTTCTTTTTCAGAGCATCCATTATAAAATACTTACTAATGGATCATAGATTTTAACTGTAACCAAATTATTATCCTGTCACGGTCGCCATATGTTATTTCTATAAACTTTTGACACTGCCGCTACAGGCGGAACACTCGTCATATTTATATAATTATGCTGGTAATAAAACTTATTTCATATTTAAACACTATTTATTACTTCACATCTTTCTTAAAACAAAACTCTAAACAAAGAACTGAGAAAAACTCAAACAATTACAAATCATCTGTTAATTTATATAATGTTCTTTTTCTTTTTTTTTTTCCATAGAGGATTGTCATAGAGTATTATATTATTGCATTCACAACAACTGCTATATATGTATGATCTCCATTACTAATGTGTTGTGATGAGCATATTTTGTCCAACTAACATAATAGATTAATAAATCACACTAAAATTATACTAAATATCTAACACTAACATTATTACTCACACACTACTCTAATACAAGCACATATGTTTAAAATAATTACTAAATACAAAGAAAATACAGTAGAACCTCTCTAATTCATCACTGTTTAATTCTTACCCTCTGTAATTCGTCAGAGTAATAACAAACATTGTCTGCATTGTTACGTAGTATAGGCGCAATCAGATAAAGCCTATCCAGACATGAGTCTTTTGATTACTGTAACAAAATCTTTCAACTCATTCGTTGTCCTCAAACATCTCATACGCGCCATAAAATATAGTAGAAGTATTCAGTAGTCGACTGACCAGAGTATAGCAGACAACATTGTATTGCATTACAGTTACACTGTAGTTTATACAAATTGTATTCCATAGTTCAGTTTTCATTTTATTTATTCATTTTATAATTTTTCCAACAGTGGTTATATAAAGGGTAATGCATAAACGCAGCAATTATAAAACTTCAACATTGGTTGATAAATATGACATAAAAAGGTTATGAAAAGGTAAAAGTGTGGTTAAGCTATTGTTAAAATTCGGAATTTCAAGAATGACCATAAATGATATTGATATTGAGATGTAAACAAACAAAAAAGAATGACAACACCTATTCACATTCAACTTGATGCTGCGACGTTTATCTGATTCACATAACATCGAAGTCAAGGTATTCCATTAAGCAGCGCAATTTTAATTCAGAAAGCACATCAAATGAATTTGGAATTCGGTGTTGACAATTTTAAGGCTAGTCAAGGTTGGTTAGACAAATTGAAAGCAAAACACGGAATTCGCCGGCTTGACGTTTAATGTTTATCTTTTTCTATTTCCCTGATTGTCATTTATCATCAACTTCCACAGCACGATTCTTACGAATTTACATCTGGCATTTTTATTTCTTATACTATCTTCAAATTGCCAACTCTAGACCAAGTGTATAATTTTACAGAATATTTAAACTTTTTATTACTTGAGACATCAAAGAAATGTTGAACTAAAACTTATCTTAGGAATAAATCATTGAAAAATCAGCAGATATAAAACTGAATATACAATTAAAAACCCTCTTTAGGACTAGAGGTTTTTGTCTGTTTTTGAAAACCAAAGACAAGTAGTAGAAGAAGGCACTAACATGAGGATATGACTGAATAAAGTATCACGTTATAACAAGCTGTTAGTACTAAAACAAATAAATTTGAACAATTTTTTCAATCAATAAAATTCTTCTAAGCAATAAAGCATCAACTCATGGATGAGGACAATGTTGAAGATGAATGAAAATTGTATTTTATTTGGTAAAAGTAGCAATTCCCATGAAAGTGATCATACTGAAAAATAAACCTTCTATTTAGTTAGATAATTTGCAACTGTACATACCTTTGTCATTTGTTATTTCTGGGAATACATTTTGTTTTAAAAGCTGTAATGTGGCTTTTTTGTCTTGAGTTTTTATATGAATATTTACCTTACATTTAAATGAACAATTACTACAAAATATTTCTAAATAAGTATTATTATGGATAATAATACTTGAATTATATTTCTTTATACTTTAATCAATATTTACTAAAAGTTCAGTTTAGGTATGACTTAGCATAAACACCACTACTTACTGATATTTTTCAGCAGACACGTTTCACACTAGGTCAGTGCATTGTTTAATCCTGTGGATTACGGTCAAGACTGTTGCTCAGGTGTGTGATGTTGGTGTGAGTCTATGGTGTATTGGTGTTTTGTGGTGTATTATTGTTCATAGAGTAGTTGTTAATTATGTGTTCAAATATAGTATTCAATTGTGAGTGGTGTGTTTTGTCGTTTAGGATGTGATGTGGATAGTTTTGGTGGTGTTTGTATATCTCGTAGTTTTCTGTTGTGTTTAGTTTGTTACTTTTTTTTGGTGTGGTGTATGATTTTCAGATTAGTGTCTATCTAGGTGTATCTGTATAGTGTGTTCTGTAAGTGTATGGTGAAGTTTGATTTGGGTTCTGTGTTTTTATATCTTTTTTTGTGTTCTTTGTATAGTTTGGTAAATTTTCTCCCTTTTTGACCTATGTAAAACTAGAGACAGCCATTGGATCTAACCTTGTATAATCCCGCCCCGTCAACTTTGTTCTGGTGTGCTTTTGTATTGTGTAGATGTTTTTTAGTTGTGTTGGATGTTTTATATGCTTCTTTGTATTTCAGTTTGCGGAGTAAGGGAGCTATTTTCTGTGATGTGATGTGTTAAAGTTATGTATTTTTGTGTTTGTGTGTTATTGTTGTTTTTGTTGTGTTATGTGTGTGTTGTGCATTATGTTGTTTATTATTTGTGTTTGGATTCGTTTTTATAGGCTATGTATTTTATTGTATTGTTTGTTTATTTTGTCTTCATTGTTCATGGATATGTTGATTAGTTTGTGTATCATGGAGTGGAAGGCAGCATGTTTGTGTTGTGTAGAGTGATTGGAATTGTTGTGCTTAACACTGGCAGTGGTGGTGGGCTTCCTTTATATTTTGAATGTGTGTTTGTTGTTTTGTTTTGTTATTGTGAGATCTAGGAAGTTGATTTTGTTCTGTTCTGTTTCCAGTGTGAGGTTTACGTTATCGTGTAAGTTGTTTATGTATTTGTAGAAGGTGTTTATCTGTCTAATGTTGAAAAGTTTCACTGGATAAAAAAGAATATTATAAGGTAGAGTAGTACTGTAATGAAATGTTTAAATATACACTGCACACAATATTTACACATAAAACGTTCAGTTCTGCACTGGTTTGAAGAAATTGTTGATCGTAGTCTGGTTTCCAGACGAGTGCAGTTTCTTACCTGCTAAGTCTTGCCACCTTTGCAGAATCAAAATGTCTATTCCTGCAGCTTCTTCTTGTTGCTCAATTTATTGTTGAAGTGCAATCTCTACAGCCTTAACTCCACCGTCATGGAAAATTCTCTGAGGCTTGTGGGGTGTTTCATCTAAACCTTCAATTTCTTTGTCAATACAATTGACAAGAGTAACAATTTCTTCATCATTTACTTCAAAATGATCATCGTCATCATTTAACCAACTTTCAACTTCTTCCACAGATACAGCCTCGCATCCAGGGAGATGTTGCACTAAAGGTCGAATGCTTTCTTTGGTTACACTGTCTGGTTACACACTTTGATCATCACCACCGCCAAATACATTCTTCCATGATTTGGCAATTGTTGGAGCTCTTGTGTTAGCCCAGGCTGCTGCAATCCAATAAACCACATCCTTTACATTTAATCTTTTCAACTTTTCTATCATGTCTTTTCCTTTCTCTATTTCTTCAATAAGTGTGGACAGTAGCTTCCTACTATTATTTCTTTTCGCTGCCTCCAAAACACAATGATCCATAGGTTGGTATATAGTGGTTACATTGGAGGGGGGACAGAAACATTGCTTTTATATCACTATCTTGCATTGTCTCTGTGCCAGGGTGCGTTGGAGACACTTTTGCATCTAGTAACAAAATTGCTTTTCTGGGTAAATTGTTTTCTTTCAAATACTTCCTGTTGCAGGAACAAACTCCTTAAAAAACCATTCTGTCAATATTTCACTCCTCATCCAAGCACTTTTTTGGTTGTAATATTTTACAGAAAGGGCAGTTTCTGAAACTTTTTTTAAAGCCCTAGAATTTTTTGCTTTTCGTATCAATGCAAGGTCCATTTTGAAGTTTGCTGTACCATTACTACATGCTAAAATAGCCAGCCTTTCCTTACTAAGCTTGTAGCCAAGATCTGCCTTTTCAGATTTGGCTGTAAGGCTCTTACTTGGTAACAATTTATAATTATAACTGAGTCCTGTCTTGTCACAGTTAAGCAACTGATCACCTGTTATGCTCTCTTTTTCAATAAGTTTCTCTAATTTTTTCTTAAAAGCTTCCATTTCTTCAAACGTCAGATGAAACGGAATGTCGGATAAGTGCAGGTCGGATAAGCGAGACTCTACTGTATATATCTATAGTATAACTTTTATTTAGTGAGGAGGTGGGATATTATGCCTATATTAATACCCTAACCTAAGAGAACCAAGAGGTCAGTTATAGTCTTAGATGACTTAATTACTAGCCAACGCCCACCCTTGGCAGTTGAGCCATTTGTTAACACGCTGACCAGTAGATATGGAGCTCCTTAAAGATAGGAGTGTTGTAATCCTGATGATGTTGGTTTTTGGATAACAATTACACACATCTCCAGAAGTACCCATCCTCAATAATCAAAACCATAAGTAGGGCTTAGCCCTACTATAGGCAAGTGTAACATACTAAATTGTTTACAAGTGTTTTTAAAATTGCTTGATGTAATCATCTTCAATTCACTGATTATACTATAATTAAAAAGTACTTAACTACGTGAATACGTAATGGCTTACTTGCTGACGCGTTGCAAAACATTCGTTCCTTTTACGGCATATAGGGTTAGCTTTGTAAAAGGAACGAATGTTTTGAAACGCGTCAGCAAGAAGCCATTACGTGTTCGCTTAGTTAAGTAATTTTTAATTATAGATTAAGCGTTTTTAGTTTAAAACTAGTAGCTCAAAAAAAAATAGAATCAAATAAAATTAAAATAAGTTGATTTTACTGTTTAAAATTATTTCATATTTATATTTCTAAATAAATAGGATATTCGTTACATTATATTCAACACACAATTATTACTGTTTTTAATCTTCTTGTAAAAAAAACCTAAGTTACAAGAGCTAATATGGAATTAAAACAAAAACCAAATAACTTACCTGTTTTTTATCAAAAAATTTTAATAAGTTTGAATATATTTTATTTAATAACCTAGGTGTTCTATTTACCTGATTAGTACACATCAGTTTTTTTATACCATTTTACATTTTAAAATTTAATATTAAATTTAAAAAATTAGCTATATTCATTTTCACCAAATACATACAGTAGAACTCCAATTCATCGAATAAATTGGAACCTGGCCCCATTTCGGTACACAAAAATTCGGACAATTGGATTTTTTCAAAAAAAGATCAACTTTAATTAATAACTGCATATATGTTGCAAATGAGAGAAAAAACTACTTTTTTATAGTTTTATATTTTTGTCTATGCTTCTGAACTAAGATCTTAGCTATTCCACAAAGAATCAAACCCTAAATTGGGTTTCTCATAGAACTTGTTGAAAAAATCAGTTGAAAATGGCATCTTTTAACTCCTTTTTTGTTGCTGCCTTCATTGATTTTCTTAAACTTTTATCTTCTTTATCAAACACTGACACGAAGTTTAAATGTGTAGTTTGCTCTTTTATGTCTGAAATCGTTGATCGTCCAACACCGTACATCTCATTCAATTGTTTCCCGTAACTTTCTTATCTGATTGACCTATAATTAGTTTATCCGCTAAGGATTTCTTTTAGTAGCCATGGTGAACGACAATACACATTCACAAACAAAACAGACACATACGAAAGAGTACCAGGCCCGGTCAACTGACAAAAGACAACAGCCAAATACATAACTATACTGAGTCGGTGACTCCACATCAAAGTAATGTTTGTACTGAGCCTACAATAGGTTCGCGGAGAAATGACCCATAACATATGTTGACAGAATCATTATTTTGGAAATCGCAGTATGTTTCAATCTTGTTTTCTGAAAGGGATTCGGATAATTTGAGTTCTACTGTATTAATATTTTTACAGGTGCATAGCTCAATAGTTTTCCTAAAATTACTGAATGAAAACAAATATCCTTACAGCAGAGATGCGCTCTGAGCCCTGCTCAGCAAATGGATTGTAGTCTTCAAGCCCTTTCTGTACATTGGATGACTGTTTAGTAACTTGTGTGACAGAAGGATCCTGCAAAGAATACAATGGAAAGCCTAAATACATTGTGTCAAAGCAATCAAGCTATGGACAGCTTACAATACTCCGAAGCAAACACAAAGTATAACATTCTAGTCCAAAAACATTATAATTTTTGTACATTTAAGTTTGACTGTTGGAACAACTTCTTACTATACAAAAACTAATTTTTATTAAAAACACTTGAAAAAAAATATATATATATATCACTTTCACTTATGTACTTAAACAAGAATCTTACTTGGTATTTATGCGAGTTAACTTTCAATGACTGGCCTTGTGCCTTGTCATTATCATCGAGCATACTGAACAGGGTTACTATATATATATATATATAGTAGCACTTACATATATTTGTTGAGGGTGGCCGTTTTGGGAGATGTGTCCCATTGTCAACTCAGACAGTAACTGATCCCTGATTTCAAGGTTTTTGTAGGTTAGGGTGGGGGAGGGTGGCATATTATGGTGGGGGTGTGGGTATGTTTTGGTGAATATTAGGAGTTATGATGTCAAAAAGTGTGAGTGTGAGTTATAATGTAATTGGGTGTTGAGTGTGTGTAGGGTGTAGTTTGAAATGTTTGTATAGTTTGTACTGATTGGTTGTGTATTAGTAATTATTTTTTTATTGTTTATGAAGAATTTGTAGGTTGGATGTTATGTTTGTGTAGTCCAATTTTGTCAATATGAGATGTTCGGCAAAGTTTGATTGGGCATTTTTGTTGTTATTGCTTTACATGTACTTGGTAGCGTGTGTAAAATGCCGCCCCTGTCTGGCCTATGTAAAAACATACTCAATTACATTATAACTCACACACACACACACACACACTTTTTGGCTTTATAACTCCTAATACTTACCAAAATTCACCCCCACCCTAACCTACAAAAACCTTGAGATCAGTTATGGTCTGAGTTGACAATGGGACACATCTCCCGAAATGGCAGGCCTCAACAAATATAAGTAAATGCTACTATAGGCAAGTGTAAAATATTTACAAGTGTTTTAGTGAAAACTAGTAGCTCACATGAAGAAGGATTCAACAAATATAGTAATCTTTATTATTTTATTATTAAAGGTATACTGAAGTGATTATTACCTGAAAAATTAAGTTAACATTAACATAAAAGAGAATAACCCTAGAATCCAAATAACCTGAAAAAGGCAAGAACTAGGAAAGAGAATCTAAAAGACATAAGAGAAAAAATGCACCTAAACAAGTTTTAAATAAAGAAAGATAAACGACTATAGTAAAAGTTTTATTAATATATTGATTTTGCTGTAAATAGGATTTAAAAAATATTTTAAACTAAAGCTTTTTAATGTCAATGGATTTTTTTAATTTAAATTATTATAAATTGGTGCAAGTTACAGAATTACAAAGTTTCAATTAATTATTTTCTGTTTCTTTTATTATATTTCTATGACACATTTATTCCTGATGATGTTGGTACTATTTGTCAATGAAAAACTATGAGTAATAAAAATTAATATATAATTCTTGTATTTGATTATACTGTTATTTTGATTATTAAACAAGAAAATCTATATAATATTATATATATATATATATATATATATATATATATATATATATATATATATATATATATAAAGAACATAAGATTACAATTTATAATCGAATTGTAAATTCAATTATAATTTTTGTATTTGTATTTTGACTTATGTTCTTTATTAATACACAAGAATACATATTGCGATATACATACATTTTATATATATACTCAGATTACAAAATGATGGTAGACTTCTGTCCATAACCCTGTACTATCAGGAGACAAGCTAACGACCTATGTTTCAAAGTAAGAATTCAAACAATCAACTATTTTAAGATTTTGGGGATGAATTGCAATGAGAAGGCTTAAGAGCTTGCAAAACTAGATGCATGTATGTAGCTACAACCTCATTTTTAGCCGAAAGACAGATAGATACCCCTAACACAATTATTCCCAAATATACTTACAAAAAGGCTAGCAGAGGAAAAATAATGAGATATTTTCATCTTAAAATTCCTTATCCTACGTACTCTTGAGACCAACTGGATTTTTAAATTTCAACACTTGCACTGGACATGATACCAGTTCCTGCCCTCTTTACAGTAGTACCATGATGACAGCCGATCAACTGCCAGTCAGCCAAGCACTGTTGACAACAGCGACTAAACAACTGCCAACCTTGTCTTTTATTACTGGTATCAAATGACACAATTCTGAGGCTGACGTAGGTTAAAGTAAGTTTAGTAAAATAGGGTTACGTATCTTAAACATAACCTCTACCGTTGGGGAACACATTATTTAAAACTGTCTGGCTTTAAAACCAGTACCAATAAGCTCTACGAAGTTTCCAGGTAACCTTGGACAAGCTATTTTAACACTAATGATAAATGCCTATTAGAATCTACAATGCTGTCTTAATAACTTATAAAAATTGTTTTTAAGATCAAGCAAGTTATTTATTACACTATGAGGTTTTATTTCAACTCAACTTTTTGTGTTTTTGTACAGTTAAATTTTTTTACTTTTAACTTTATAGAAAATTTCAAGACGTTTTTGAAAAATAAATAACTAAACATTTACTATTTGAATTTAATTAAACTATTTCAGTTGACTAAAATAATGAAAACCCCATTTTTGTACATATATTTTGGAAACATATAACCCTCTTCTTCATCGTCATCCACAATATGTTTCAGAGAAACTATTGTAACCAATCTCTTTTTCTTTCTATTTTGAGCCATTTTAATAACGGTACTCTGAGACATTTTTTCTACGCCAACTAAATAAATGCAATCGCTGCTGTAGCAAAACAATTTTTGGTTGTGTCACACATTTTGCTCTCCTGTCAACGTAATTTGGTGAAAACCAGCTCCTCCTATGCAAAAAATGTGTCCCTAACCAATCACTGCTCAAATTTTGAACCTAACCTAAATGCTCAAAGATACATATAATTGTACACAAAAACCTATTCTCTAGAAAATAAATCACTATTATAATGAACATAATAAAATTTGATACTGACTGGCCAAATTTAACAATTTTTATAACTATAGAGTTATGTTTCAATTAATTGTTGAAATTTCCAAACTATATTATATCACTTTATTGTAAAGGAATATAGCTACAAAGTATCTGATTAGGCTAGATTAAAAAAAAAAAAAGAATTAGACTTTAGCAACACAATGTAAGAGTTATCAACAAATTTGCGAAGAGTGAATTTTCATATATAAATTTCCATACCCGCACGAAACACTAAGGCAGGGTTTCACTCAATGCATGAATTTACATAGTAGATTAGCAATTACTTTCTAAGTAATAAGGTTGTCTAAGATATTATTTTTAAAACTAAAGCTATTCTTAAACCAAATACTTTATAGCCATTTTCTATTATAATATGATCTCTTTTACAATGATAAAAAATTTAAAGTTGCTTGATATTATCATCTTGAATTTACTGCTTAAATTATAATTAAAATACTTAACTAAGTGAATACATAATGGCTGACTTGCTGACGAGTTTTGAAACAATCGTTGAAGTTTAAGGTAAAGTCAAATGTCTATTATAATTTTTAATTTTTAGGGCATTAGCACTATATTTTATGATTTTTTTCTTGTTCATGAAATATTTTAAAATCAGCAGTTATAATTTTTGTGTGTGAATAATCGATAATGTCATAGGTTATTGAAAATCAATATATCGTTACCCAAGTTCATATCTAATATTTTTACAACCAAATCTATCTTAACCAGATAATTTATTACTATTTTTTTGTAGATACTAATGGGATATAGGGGAGTACAGTAATTTTTCAACAATTTATTCATATGGAAGTGGCCTGTATTTGTGATGTGAGGTTATGTTTACGTTGGAATATTCAACAAAACTTTTAAGCTCTAGTGATGGTTTCTGAGGTTTTAAATCATTTTTCCTTGTTGTATTTCTTAATGTATTTTTATACAAAATCTGTAAATACTAAATATAACGGTTAAAATATAGTCTTAATGACGGGTTTTTCTAATTTTTTTTTTTTTTTAATTACTTGTTTTAATGTGTAGAACACGAATATCAACTTTTTTCCATGGAAAATATGGAAAGTTACTTTTATTCAGGTTTTAAATGTTATTCTGTAATGATGTGTATAGCGTAAACAAGTCTTATTGACGTTGTTCAAAAAAAAAAATGTTTTCAATTGCTCGTTTTAATGTGTGAAACACGAATATTAACTTTTTTCCACGGAAAATGACAAATTAAATTTTTTGCAGTTTTTATATTAGTCTGTAATAGCATGTAGGCCTATAGCGTGAAACAGTCGCACAGTAGTTACAGCGCACTGCACTACATCAAAGTAAATTTATTTCAATATTAAACTTAAAATCTAAATATTTAACTTTTGGTTATAATTTTACACATTAATATATAACTACATTAAAATATACCTATGAAGTATCCAGTCAGGATATATTTGGTTATAATTTTATTCAACATTACTAACTACATATATCAAAGTATACCTACGAAGTATCCAGTCACGATAGATTTTATTAAATTTTACACAACTTTACTATCTACCTTTATTAAAATAAACCTATGAAACATCCAGTCAGGATAGATTTGGTTGTAATTTTCAGCATCGGCAATAAGTCTAAATATCTACCAAAATTATAAACAAACCTGAATGGATACTTCTTAGGTATACTTTCAAAATGTGAAAAAAGTAACTTTCAGTATTTTCCGTGGAGAAGAAAGTTGATATTCATGTTCTACATATTACGAGTAATTTAAAATTTTAAAAAATCTAACGTCACTAAGACTATATTTACACCAATATATCAAAGGTATTGGGTTAAAATTAAAACATTAGTGTATTAAATAGTGTTAAAAATTAAAACAATTATTTTAGTCTTCTCAAAATCAGGTGATTATATACTAACAGTTATATTAAGTAGTACTCTTTACTTATAATTCATTCAATGTATACTTAGCGATGTATGGTATTAAAGGTTAAAACATTAACTTTTTGGGTTATCACTATCAGCTTTATCAACATAACCTGTGTTCCTAAAGACTTTCTACCTCGCCACGTAGAATTTTGTGCTATATCAATTACGTCTAGCCAATAATTACCGAAATCAGTATGACAAACCCCAGATCAATTTGGAGTTAACCTATGAAGACTATTTAACAAGGTGACAAATAAGATAGCTAACAAACAAGGTAACTAAATAACAAATAAGGTAAAAATATAGACGTAATGACGATGGTGTTAAAAATTGTTTTTGTTATTATATTACTCGTTTTAATGTGTAGAACACGAATATCAATTTTTTTCTGCGGAAAGTTACTTTTTTCACATTTTAAATGTTAGGTTGTAATGGCATGTATAGCGTAAACGAGTTTTATTGATATTTTTAAAATAAATATTTTGTTTAAATTATTCATTTCAATGTGTAGAATACTAATATAATTTTTTTCCCACGGAAAATACAAAAAGTTAATTTTTCTGTACATTTTAATGTTAGTCTGTAATAGCATGTATAGGGGAAGTATCCAGTCAAGATAGATTTGGTTATAATGTTATTCAACTTTACTATCGACGTATATTGAAATATACCTACGAAGTATTCAGTCAGGATAGATTTGGTTATAGTTTTATAACCTACATTAAAATATACCTATAAAGTGTCAAGTCAGGATAGATTTGGTTATAGTTTTATAACCTACATTAAAATATACCTATATAGTGTCAAGTCAGGATAGATTTGGTTATAGTTTTATAACCTACATTAAAATATACCTATAAAGTGTCAAGTCAGGATAGATTTGGTTATAATTTTATTCAACATTATCATCTACCTATTAAAGTATACCTTCGAAGTATCCAGTTAGGATAAATTTGGTTATAATTTTATACAACATTACTATCTACCTATATTAAAATATACCTATGAAGTATCCAGTCAGGATAGATTTGGTTGTAATTTTCTTCATCGGCAATAAGTCTAAATATTTACCAAAATTACAACTAAATCTATCCTGACTGAATACTTCGTAGGTATACATTAATACAAGTAGATAGTAATGTAAAATAACATTATTACCAAATCTATCCTGACTGGATACTTCGTAGGTATTCTTTAATATAGGTAGATAATAATGTTGAATAAAATTATAACCAAATCTATCCTAACTAGATACTTTGTAGGTATATTTTAATATAGGTATATAGTAATATTGTATAAAATTTCAAATATAGACATAGTGCTACTGCGCGCCCAGTTCACGCTATAGGCCTACATGCCTTTACAACTTAACATTTAAAATGTGAAAAAAGTAACTTTCCGTACTTTCCACAGGAAAAAGTTGATATTCGTGTTTTACACATTAAAACGAGTAATAAAATAACAACAAAATTTTTTTAACACCAACGTCATTACGTCTATATTTTTACCCAAAATAAATACTTGGCCTAAATTGAAATATATCACCTGTTTGAACCAGGATAATAATTTAGTTCTTATTAAACAATAATGTCATATGTCTCCATATCTAATCAATAATTTTGTTTACACAAAGTATTGTATTTATGACTTTACATTAAAAAGTTTGAGTTGAAAATCAATAATATACTTTTTCCTGTAAAATTTACTTGTAAAGGATTATTACATTTTCAGTATTAAATGTGATAAGTATACACCTAAAGGGTGAAATGTTATCAAAGAATGAAACTGTATATTTATATGAGCATGAAATAATAATGTAATACATTAAATTTGATGAAAATAACACCCCTTTGTTAAAATTAACAGTTGTTGCCTTTAGTGAGTAATGAATATGGAGGTTCTGGACTTTCAGTTGATCAATAAAACGTATCACAGGCGCGTTTTAGCGTAAAAAAATTAATGAAAATATAGTTCTTATAAAAACCATTAAAAGATATGAATTATCAAAATTCAATATAATAAACTATTAATTTTTTTCAGATTTTTAAATGGTGTATAACCTTCCTCTACTTACAGCAAATGGGTTGTCCACAGTAGGTTCCCCAAAAGGATTTTCATCGAATCCCGACATATTTCCTATTAGTAAGTATTTATCAGTTGGGTAAATGACTCATAAATAATGTTTTTATGTTCTTATAAATCATTAAATTTACTACAACTAACTAAACATCTGCACAATTGACAGATTTCAGTAGGTGTATTCACCGATACCAACCACAATCCGAAACTGAATCACGTAATAGTTGCTTATTCATATCATTTCCATTCCATGACATTAGAAATGAACTGCATTGAACTAGTCAAAATTTAAACTTTAGACAATTTTGTTGAACGATTTTTTTTTACTAGAAATACAAAAATTATTAATTTAACTACAAATAAATACATATTATATAAAAATCTATCTACTGATCTTGAATATATGCTTTGTTGAAATCTTGTCCTGTGTTAAACACGGATTGAGATATATTATATTGAAATCGAAATAAGTGTTAAAATACTTTGTATCATGGTGGCTTAACTTGTAATTTCTCTGTTGCCGGAAGTAACAAAACCAATAGAATTTTTTGTTGGTCTAAAGATAGTATAAATTATCACTTTAACATAATTATAATAAAGTGATAATTAGGTTTCACCGAACGTAATGGACTACAAAATTCAATAGTATAAATGTTTAACAGCAAACTTTGGTAAAATAATAATTATGTATAGACGTACAACTTTTATTATAGGTTTATTTGGTAATGTTATAAAATTTTTATTGCTCTTGAACTATATTAAATATTCTCTAATAATATTTGAGTTGAAGAATTATAGAAATTATACATATCAAATAACAAATTATATACCCTCAATGCATGTCATATTAACATGTCCGAACATACAGAAGAAAATAAATACCAAAGTTTTTAAACAAATTCTCTTTTCAGTAATGACGTGATTAAATTTATTTCAGTGAATGATTTGTACCTATTATTTATGTGAAAACAATTTGGACAAAAATCCAAGGAAATTTACCGTTTTACAAAATATAGAGTAATTTTTATATAATTCATTTTCAAATAATGGCTAGTAACTGTTACCAAAGGTTCAATTCGAATTGAATTTTGAAAGCCCTCAAGGCCACAGCCATAATCAAGCTGGCTACTGGCCTGCTAGCTGTTTTCGCATGTTCTAAGATCATGATGTGTATGAGTTTTTACCAGTATTTATTTTTACATTTTAAAGTATTTAGTATACGAAACAGAAATTTTAGAGTGACATTTTTACCTTCTTGATTAAGTGTAATTTCAAGACGGATATATACCCCTGGTTGGAAATATGCCTAAAGGAAAACGAAAGGGAAAGTCGGGTGAGTCAAATTTCTATTTAAGGGTGCTTTTTGGGACATATTGTACGTTATAGTACTATATTCGTTGGCAAGAGATAAACATAATTTTCTAATAAAATTATATAGTTTATTGATGAACCAAAACTTCCTCATTATGAATACCAGTAAACCACATGGTAGAGGTCTTCTATCTTAACGGTTTAAGATTTGTAATAAAAAAAAATTGTATCGATTTATTTGACTTTAAATAGATGACTGTTACAGACACCGTTTCAAGTTTCTATAAATTAAAACCAATATTTTTCATATTCATAGTTTATTTCTAATTTGGCAAATTCTATTTAGGCCTTTAAATATTATTGGCAAATCACATTTTGCCAAAATGTAGATAGAAGCACACGAGCTTCATGAAAGAATTCATATTTTCATTCAAAATTGTCAATGTCAACCAATAACCATAAACTCATTAAAAGCAGCATGTGCCATTTATCTACTTTGAGGGTAAAATTAGTGGCTAAGCAGATGTCATAATTTTGAAACAAAAATATTCCTAGTGATATAGACACAATAAAACTAATTGCTAATTACCAAAAAACGGTAAAAACAAAACATTTCGAAAAGAGGCTCATTTAACCTCACTTTTTAACATATAAAACTATAAAATCAGGGGATTATTAAAATGTTGTGCCATGTTATAAGCTACAATATAATTACAAATTATTGATTTATTTTCAGTTTTTAACAAATAACTTCAGAAAGCTTTATTTTTGTATAGCTAAATTTATCCCAGTAGTATTTTCTAGGTATATTGTATGTACTAGTGTTCTCTTTTACAAAAAAAAAAACTTTGATTTTATAAAGTTGGGTATTTATTTCCAGTCCCGCGTGTTCGATTTTAGTGGAAAAAAGTAACCGGGTGACACAGAAAGTAATCACGGATATCAAAAAATTTATGAAAACTTTCAAGCCCCAAAAGTTTAAACTCTTTGTGATTTAAAAAAATTAAAAATTATCACAAATATTTTGTTTGACGATAAGTTACAGAATTACTTAAAAGGACAAAACAAATACTCACAGACCCTTGTTCCACACACAAAATAGAAATATTGCATTGAACATTTACACTCGTTTTATTTCTATTGCCAAAATACGGTAGAATTTACACCGCATAAAGTGTGTTGAAGTTGATTTTTTTCAAAATTTGTAATTTTTGGGAGTTTTTAGCAAGTTTAATTACAGTTTGAGGCATTTTGCGAGTTACTAGATCAAAAAGATTAAGCCAAAACTTAGAATTTGTAACATTTTAGGCATGCAAAGGAGGAACTATTTTTCAAAATTTTAAAGTTTTGCGGTGTGAGTGAAAGTTTTTATAATTTTTTTCATATTCCTAATGAGTTTTTGCATTGCCTGGTATACATTTTTTTACTAAAATCGAACATGTGGGTTTGGAAAATGAATATCTAAAGTTGTAAATTATTATCATATTTATCTATTTTCAAAATTTTTAATTTTAGTACAACACAAAATTTTACCTAAAAAATACCAACTATAATTTTGTGGCGGAGATCTCAAAACATCTGTCTAACTGATAATTACCCAATTAGGTAAGAATAATTCCTTACTAGTTCAATGTTACACCTACTAAAAACAAATTGGTAAAAGTATAGTCTTAATGGCGTTGGTGTTAAAAAAATTTTTTGTTATTATATTACCCGTTTTAATGTGTAGAACACAAATATCGACTTTTTTTTGCGGAAAATACGGACAGTTACTTTTTTCACATTTTAAATGTTAAGTTGTAAAGGTATGTAGGCCTATAGCGCAGTAGCTACAGCGCACTGCACTACGTCTAGATTTGAAATTTTATAGAACATTTTTATATACCTATATTAAAATATACCTACAAAGTTTTTAGTCATGATAGATTTGGTAATAATTTTATTTAACATCACTATCGACCTGTATCAAAGTATACCTACGAAGTATTCAGTCAAGATAGATTTAGTTGTCATTTTGGTAAATATTTAGACTTATTGCCGATGAAGAAAATTACAACCAAATCTATCCTGACTAGATACTTCATAGGTATGTTTTAATATAGGTAGATAGTAATGTTGTATAAAATTATAACCAAATCTATCCTGACTGGATACTTCGTAGGTATACTTTAATATAGGTAGATAATAATGTTGAATAAAATTATAACCAAATCTACCCAGACTTGACACTTTATAGGTATATTTTAATGTAGGTTATAAAACTATAACCAAATCTACCCTGACTGAATACTTTGTAGGTATATTTCAATATAGGTGAATAGTAAAGTTGAATAACATTATAACCAAATCTATCCTGACTGGATACTTCGTAGGTATATTTTAATGTAGGTATATAGTCATGTATAAAATCTTAAACAAAAGTTAAATTTTTAGATTTTAAGTTTAGTATTAAAATAAACTGTCTTTGACATAGTACAGTGTGCTGTAGCTACTGTGCGGCCGGTCCACGCTATACATGCTATTACAGACTAACATTAAAAATGTGCAAAAATTATCTTTTCGTATTTTCCGTGGAAAAATGTTTGTATTAGTATTCTACACATTGAAAAGAGTAATTTAAACAACAAATTTTTTTAACAATATCAATAAGACTCGTTTACGCTATACATGCCATTACAACTAACATTTAAAATGTGAAAAAAGTAACTTTCCGCGGAAAAAAAAATTATTAAAACGAGTAATATAACAAAAAAATTTTAACACCAACGTCATTTTTATCAACAAATTATACATACTACAAATTAAATTTTTTAAAAACAATTACTTTTTAAAATTTCATACATGTAATGACATACAAATTTTTATCTTCATCGTATTCATCAATACTAAATCAACTGGAGTGCTACTGTGGGACACATTAAAAAACCATCATACTCATTAATGTCAATACAAAGTAAGTATTATTTTTAAAGTACACTGTACATAGTACAACCTTAAAATTGCAAACTTTGAGAAATATGGTTTAGAAATTTGTTAAAAATATAGTCTTAATGACGTTGGTTTTTTAATTTTTTTTTTTTTTTTTTTTTTTTTTTTTTTTTTTTTTTTTTAATTACTTATTTTAATGTGTAGAACGCGAATATCTATTTTTTTCCCTTTGGAAAATACGGAAAGTTAATTTTTTTGCTCATTTTAAATGTTAGTCTATAATGGCATGTATAACGTGAACCATGTATTATGTTATACATACCATTAAAGACTAACATTTAAAATGTGAAAAAAAATTAACTTTCCATATGTATATATTTAGCTTTGCAACACTGTTTTCTTAAATTCACTTATCACTTTCACTATATGTACTTGAACAAGAATCTTGTTTAATATGGTGAAAGTGATATATATATATATATATATATATATATATATATATATATATATATATATATATATATATATATATTTAACGTTATCCATTGTTTTTCCGTTGCACTGACTTTATGAAGTTAATATATTACTATGTAAGTAATTTTATCCACCATTAAGTGCAATAATTTTACCTTAGAGAATTTTACCTAGAGAAAAACATCAGTGATTCGACAATGGTCAATTGACCGAAAGGTGCCTCATCACTCAAGGTAAAATTATTGCACTTAATGGTGGATAAAATTACTTACATAGTAATATATTAACTTCATATATATATATATATATATATGTGTGTGTGTGTGTGTGTGTGTGTGTGTCTTTGCCATAGTAATTATGCATTTAAGCCCTGTAGTTATTTGAATAGGTTTAAACGTACAGTTAAAAGCTCTGTATTCGAAAAAAAAAAATTTAATTTAATTAATACTTTAATTTTTAATTTTTTTTTTGAATACAGAGATTTTAACTATACGTTTAAACCTATTTAAATAACTACAGGGCTTAAATGCATAATTACTATGGCAAAGACATTTAGGCGTGTGATATGATATGTAAATTCTGAGATAATGTAGATTGTAAACAACATGACCTTAGTACAGTAGAGATAAAGATATTTTCTGATTATCTAGAAAAGATGCCATAATGATTTAGTAGACTTTGGTCCACTTTAACAATTAATGTTTTATCTTCTGTTGGCTAATGTGCATATTTATAATGATGTTGCATGGGAATAATATAGTTCAGATCATAGCCTCATTTATGAAAATATTAACAAAACATTAAAAAAAACAATTTTGTAGTCCTCTAAAACACCAAAATTTTATTATAACTTTTTTTAATTATTGTACCATACTCCCTTTCAAAAAAGTAAATACTTTCAAGCAAGTTTATACATACAGCTTTTTAAAAATCTTAGATGAATATTTTATAAACATTTTATTTTTTAAGTACAAGAAGTCCTCTTGCCATCAAGGGTAGAGTTCACTATTTGGTTTTACTGTAATTTATATTAAAAATTTGATATTGTTAAATTATAAGCACAATACTAATAATAAACCTTATATATATTTGTCACATTATGTTAATATTTATAAAGAGAATATACCTTGAAATTAATTATTTTTGTTCAGAACACTATCTTCATCATCAAACATTTTATTTGTCATTTTTTCCTTGGTATTATTTGTATGAAGCAACCACCTAAAATTAAAATTACTAAGTTGAAGATTATTTTTAAGTTTTGAAAAAAATTTTACTTTCGTTTGCACTCTCTTATTCAAAAGAAATAACAGTATAGTAAACTTGTGTAGGATCAGAAGAATATGACTCATGTGCAGGCACATTTTCCTAAAATCTAAACTCTTAACTGACTTCAGAAATAAATGTCTACCTGTTACCCAGTAATAACAATAAGGTAAACTACATGTAAAATTTTAAATCTTACTAAATTATGTTTTGTTTGGAAACTTTTAAATTGTGGTGCCTTATATTTAGGCATTATTTACCATTCAGCAGATAAGTTAACCTTAGATTACTTATGTGTAAATTTTGTCACAGGGTTACTTATATATTGTAAATTTGACTACCCCAAATTCTATTTTTTTTATTTGCCAAAATAAAGTTTTTTAATTAATGTGTTATACATCGTGATATCCCATACTTCTTTAGCTCTTGGAAAAAAATATTATAGTAGCTACAAATACTACTATTAGAAAGAAAAATAATAACTACGATGACTATGTTTTAATTAAATAGTGAAACACAGATGTTTAAAAATAATGTTAAACACTTTATTTACAAAAAACACAGAATGTATCAAACAAATGAGTTATAGAACAGGTTTTTAATAACATTAAAGAATGTTTACAAAAATATGTATAAAGAACCCAATCTTTAAAAAAAAAGTCAATAGCTCTGTTTCCCTAAAATGAATATGAACTTTAGTGGCAAAACTGCGCCTCTAGATATCAGCTGTTGTAGGTATGAAGGTACTGAGAAGATGGATGCGCGCTAACCACTCATTTGTCAGATACACAAATTTTTGAAATGGTGCGTCGTCATTTTGATGAAGTATAAGTGATCTGGGATTAAAGAAGCTCATTCAGACATGTTGATTAAAGGATGCTATTATTTTTAAATAATAAAAAAATTATTTGTTTGTAGTTAATTTTTGTATTATTCTATGTTATTATTATTAATTATTTACTTTTACACACGAGCTGAGCTCAATGAAATCTTGTAAGTAAATATTTCTTTATACTATTTTTCAACATACATACAAAGTGTTCATTTAGGAGTGGTCTGGTTATTAAAAAATATAAGTTTACTAATGGGAGCTTAGAACCCTCCAACAAATGAAATTGACTAACACAATATAGTTGTTTTCAGTTCTATACAAACTAAGTTTCATAATATAACAGCGCTATATTGTATAACAATACTATACAATGATCTCTCTTTATTCGCATGGGTTACGTTGCCCAAAGTATTTGGTTGGCATAGGTTTAGTTAAAATTAAATAGTAAAACCATGAATACTGAAACTTACTGTATACTGAAAGAGGAGGGTTAGGTTCCACATAAAAAATGTTAACATTAGTTACAGCTATACTGTACAGTTATAATACAGTATGGTACATTTAACTATTACATAATCACATACATATTTTTTATTGTTTAATTACTTTTGCCTTCAATCCAAAAACACAAAAATTCTATAAAATATCCGTGCTTACACACACACACACACATTCTTCATTGTTAAAAACACTTTACTAAATTATTAAAAACTTAATTTTAGGCAAATAATCTGTTTAAACACTTGAATTGATTTTTTTCAATTGTTATTTTACTCTGTGCACAATTTTTTTCTTGTTCTTTACACAGCGATATTGCTTCTTCTAGCTATCGATTAAATTTTAATATCTATTATAGAGAGGGACCAATTTCAATTAACTGTTTCCCTAAACATAGAATTTCATTGGCAGATTTTAGTGCCAACTTCGGCGATACATTTTTTACAATTTGTTCGTCTTCTTCATCTGAGATAGGCACAGGTTCAGTAATAAGTTCTTCCTTCGTCAAATCTTTATTCTCACTTATCAAAAGATTGTCAACATTTTCATTGTTAATGTCTTCAAATCCTTCATCATTAATTCCAAGTGATATTGAAGTACAGTATAACGAGTGTTTGGACAATAATCAAATTTCTTCGTGATTAATAATTACAGTAATTATACTATCTTTCTTGTCTTTGTTTAAAATAAGATACATAGTAGTGGGAAGTACTGTAATTTGGCCAACCAGAAATACCAAACCTGCGAATAGGGAGGGTTAAACTGTATAGATATATTAAAATGTAGGTTCAATCCAAATAGGATTGATTTTATCATTAAAAAAATAACTTCAATTTTACTTGCTACACAGCTTTTAAGAAATAATATCACATAAATAGATATAATCTTATTACTATACATAATAAAACTTGTTCATATCTGAAGAGTTATACTCATAATCATGTTACAACTGTTTGCAGAATTCAATATAGCAATTAGTAAAATTTATTTTAACTTGATACCTATCTGATTTTTAAATTATTATTTATTTACCCATAAACTTTGTAGCTATCTTGTGAGAGCTTTGTGGTAATGCAGTAAAATATAGAGATTATTTATTTATATCTTTGAGTTTTATGTCTCTTGGTACATTGGAATACCTTCAACTTTTTAAATTTTAGCTATTATTTGTGATGTCAACACTTGATTGTTGTTGAGAATATATGTTTAGGTATCATATGTGAAAACCTAAAAAATTTGAAGAGGCTCGCATTTGGTAAAACATTACCATTAGTAAATTTACATATTATTTATTTTTTCTACCATAAATGTAAGCAGACTATAAATTTAATTTATATGGCAACCATCATATATGAAATATATATTTAATGAATAAAAATATTTCAAATAAAAGAATTGTTTGAATTTATATATTATTTTTTTAAAATTCTATAAATATATAAATTAAAACTTCTTATATTTTTATTCATTAACTATATTACAAAAACACGTATCACCATATTTAATTATATATATTTTAAAATAACATAGGTTATTCAAATACAAGAATATTTATGTAGCTGCTTTATATAACTTATTATATAGAATGCATAAAATACCCATGAATGAAGAAAATAAAATAAGAGAAAAAAACATAATTTATCAAATTGCAATAGAAAACAGTTATAAAGAGAAAACTGTTGACAAACTTAATTATAATATTTTTAATAAACAAAATAATAATTTAATTTGCAATAATAATAATAATAAAATATGGACCTCATTTTTATTTATAGGCCATGAAATAAAAAATATCACCAAATTATTTAAAAATACAAATATCAAAATTGCATACAAAACTAATAAAATAATAAACATAATAAATAACAATAATAAAACAATTAATATGCATGAAAAAGGTGGTGTTTATAAATTAGAATGCGAAAATTGTAATAAAGCTTGTATAGGTCAAACCAAGAAAAAATTAAAAGAAAGATATAAAGAACATTTAAATGCCTATATTAATCCAGAAATATATAAATCAAATTTCGCAAATCATTGTATTAATAATAAGCACCAATTTCCAAATATAGAAAATATGAGACTTATAAAAGAAATTAATAAGGGATTAAGAATGAATATATATGAAGCATTTGAAATATATAAACACAATAATAATAACAAATTAATAAAAGAACAAATACAAATACATTCTAAATTTGATACTATATTCAATGTCTATAATGTTACAGCAAAAAAATAAATTTGGCAATTTGTATAAATTTAGCAACAATTCTATTTCTAATTAAACATATGTTTTAGGCCTATAGCTTACATTATTGTAATTTTCATTCCTGATGATGTTGGTACTGTTTGCCAACGAAAAGCTTTGGATTTAAAATAATAAATATTCTTGTATTTGAATAATCTATGTTGTTTTAAATTATTAAACAAGAAAACGTATTTTATATATATATATATATATATATATATATATATATATATATATATATATATATATATATATATATATTGTACTTAAACAAGAATCTAAACTATATTTTTTTGTGAAATTAATCCAACAACTTTAAATTTATTAACAGTAACACTCAACAGGCAATGCTTGCGTATGCTACAAAATTTCATATCCCTGACAAATTGTTAATGACCTTCTTTCAATAGGAAATAAAAGAGAGTTGTGTATAAAAACCAATAAGTAGAATGAATGGATTTTAAGTATAGTTTGTTTGGCCTCCAAATCTTTGTTCCTATTATTACTGACTAACCTTGTTACGTGGCCAAGGTCAGATCCAAAACTGGTAACTACAGACATGTTATATTATATTTGTTCACATTCCATTTTACCTAAAGTAGTACATCTCGAATATAAATTTTCATTTCTCTCTTCCTGTACATTACAGTAATCAAATTGTGTTTTCTATTCATCATAAGTTGTATTTGTTTATCACACAAAGTTTTTACAAGTTGATTGTACAACTTATTAATTATTATTCCCCAAATTTGTGAAAGATCTTTCCTTAGATGTTTATTACAAATATGCTTAATTTTGTTATTTTAGATATTAATTAACAGTAATTGGTATTATTTATTGAAGAAATAAAAACAAAGAATTAAATCTTTCCTTTTTAATCTAATTTTCATCTTCAGGTATATTTTAAATTTCAAAGTAATACTAATGAATTTTGTTAGTTCTATATAATAATAATAGTTCATTTACTTTACTTCATAAACCTCTATAAATGGTAACAGATTAATCTTGAAATTTCTACCATAACGATTATTCAATACAGTTACAGCAAAACAGCATAATGATAAAGAATTAATTATTTATGTAATTGTGATCTATAATTCTTTGTTATTTTTTAATGGCCTATCCATTACTTGACATTTTCTATTTTCACCTTTAATACTGTTTATGACTTTCATGGTGTGTTTTAAAGCCACTCTTTTTTTATCCATTTCCACAAGCCTCTTCCAGCTTTGTGAATAATACTTTCTTGAACTTATTATTTTACAAATGATATAAAAGATTGTAATAGTAGGTATTTCATCCATTATAGATAATCGCATTTTTACTTGGAATGCTAGAATATATCATTACCGAGATTTACTGAAAGCTTTCTTCATATGACAGAATAATAATTAAAGTGAAGCATGAAAGCCTTTATAAGTAAACAATTACATTACCACATTGAACCAACAGAAATTAATTGAATGAATAACAGCTTTTGGATGGCTAAATGTATCAACTTATTTAAAATAATTCGTGTATGGAATTTGTACGAGAGTGTAAACCATATTCAGTGAGGCTTAAGATGAAAAAATGTTCGATATAAAAATGTTAAATTGCATTTGGTTGTTAAATTATTGATAGTAAAGTTCTTTTAAAAAATAACAATATTAGCCTTACTTAGTTATATTGTGCCTTGTGAAGATTCTGAATATGAGGTTCAAATTTCATGTGAAGAAGGAATTACATAATTTTGAACCAAGACTCTAAAACTATAAGAAATAACTAGAGTTTGTTGCATTTGTTACTAACAAAAGTACAAAAACGGTGTACCATGAACTTTACAAATGAGTTGACAAATTTATGGCAAGAAGATATACAAATTCATAATGTTGGTTCTAGTAGTAACTCAGTTTGTTAATGTATTATTTCAATAAATTTTAATTAGGCTGATTTTTAAAGTGCAATATTTTTTTATTGCATTTTTTTCTTGTTGAGTTATGTATTTTACTAAACTTAAACATGTAATGAAAATATTATTTCTTTTGTAACAATTGTACTATCTTTTTTTTATAATTCTTCAGCAATAGCCTCTAAATATTTAATTTTGTGCTTAGTGATTAACCGGGCACTGATGCTACAGTCTATGATTGATATGGTGACTCCTAGCTACATGTTTCCCCCTACATTCTACCTCAATAATGGGGATTCTTATACAACACATTCATAATAGTAACACAGTTTGGTTTTTTTGTTTTGGGATAAATATTAGATTTGGGCTTAGTGACCTGCATGTATTTCCCTAAAAAGGTTATTAACAGTTTATTTTGTTTAGTGAGTTTGTTGTGTTACAAAAACCATTCTGAACGTATAATGCTTTTATTGTAGAAGATTATTGCTGTTTCGAGTTAATGACCAATACTTACGAATACCGCAGGGGGGTGCGGACTAGCCGCACCTACGAGGGATTTGGCGTCCATCGCGGTACCCTAGCCTAACACTACACCACTCACAAAAACATACACACACACATACACACACCAACACAATCTATACACATTTCAACACTTACATCTTCGCTTAGGGGATTTTGACTGGTCAGAACCGTTGCGCGTTGGGAGTGCTGAAAAGTCCAGAGCGTGACAAACTCTGGTCTGGGACGCTGATGTGAGCTTGCTCTGCCGAAGATGTAAGCGCGGTTTCTGGTCTACCAGCCGCTTCGGTCCTTGGTCAGGGAGTGTCCGCGGTGCATGGGTGTCGGAGCCTGTGCACAGTATTACGAGTTCTCGACTAATGCCCATCCAGTCGAGCTAAGGAGAAAAGCTATAGGCCTCAGAGTTCTGAGGATTGGAAATGATCTTATTGTGATCCAAGGGTGTACCCGTTCCTATAGTCTCGCCCGTAACGCTTGACACGATGGCTGGCTTAAAAAATTTATGGATTCAAAAACCCCGTCAAATATGACTAGTTTAAAGAGAACACGCCAGGATTCTCCTGACGATCATATTCAAAAGGATTTGAGTAAAAAGTTGATGGTGGCAACGTCGCAGACATTGCCATCAGCAAAGTATTTAGTTGTTTCTAGTGCCGAAGAAGGGAAAGATCTTTCCAAAGTTTCTCCCTTCCTTATTAACAAGGCTATTACTGATTGTGCTGGAGGCCCAGTAGCCTCTATTAAGAAACTAAGAAACGGAACACTGTTAGTTGCGACTTCCACCGACAGACAAACTCGTTCTCTATCAAAAATGACCTCCTTCTTTGACCAGGTCATGGTATCTGTGGCTCCCCACAGATCCTTGAATTACTCAAAGGGGGTCATCACATGTAGGGATTTAATGTACCTTCCGCTTGATGAAATTAAGTCCGAACTGTGTTCTCAGTCAGTTACGGACGTTGTCCCTATCATGAAAATGGACGAAGGAGAAAAAGTAGCAACAGCTTCTTTTATCGTCACATTTGGAAAACCGGAAATACCCGAATACTTACATGCAGGTTACCAAAGGCTCTTAGTGAGACCATACGTGGCTAACCCTAGGCGCTGCTTCAAGTGCCAGCGATTTGGGCATATCAGCTCTACGTGTTCGAAGCAGAACGTATGCGGTATATGTAGCGTTGAAGGCCATGATGATAAGGATTGTGTTAATTCTCCGAAATGCGCCAACTGTGGTGGTGACCACCCAGCGCGATCCTACAACTGTCCCACGTTCAAGGAAGAGAAAGCTATCCTAGGCATCATGGCGAAAGACAAGCTGTCGTTTCCAGAGGCCAAAAAACTCTATCGATCCACTCAGCCAAAGACAGACAATAAGACTTATGCCGCTACCCTGACCGCTTCAAAATCGTCTTGTACCAACTGTGCTGAGCTGTCCAAGATGATCGAAGCTCTAACCGAACAAGTGTCTCGCCTTTTGTGCTTAGTCACAAATGGTCCGTCTTTGAATTTGGTACAACCTGCAGCAACGGATAGTGTTTTGCCTCGTGTACCTGTCCCTTCCACTGGGGGGATTGGAGCACGAAATAAATCACTAAGCGAGCCTTGTGTTTCTGTCCAGAAGATATTATCAACGGGTAATAAACCTTCTGTGCAGAAGACGTTGGAAAAATCAAAACCACGTAAACCAGTGTTACGTCAGACCACATCGCCTCTGTCGTTACCGGGTATTAAGAAAAATGCTAACAAAGGAGGGAATGTAAAAACTACCCCTCCTAAACCCAAAACTTCCTCAGATTCCATCCCTGAACGGGTGGATATGGAATCTGAGAAATGTAAGCCTGAGACGTCTAAAAACGTCCCAGGAAAGAAAGGAGAGAGCACCAATGGGTGTCAAATAAACCCTTTGCTAAGCTAATAAATGTCTTTGCTTAGGAAGTCAGTGATACAATGGAACGTCAACGGTGTTAGGAGTCACATAGAAGAACTTAAAGTACTCGTGCGAGATGTGTACCCAATGTTTGTATGTCTACAGGAGACACATCTCCACCCATCGTATAATTTCCATTTAAGGGAGTATTCAGTTTTTAGATCGGACTTCGTTACAGAAGATCGAGCTAGAGGTGGCGTAGCCATCCTAGCCCGTGACTGTATCGATGCTGTTTCTCTAAACTTGATAACTCCTTTACAAGCAGTAGCCGTTCAAACAGCTGTCCCGTATAAAATCACTGTGTGTTGTGTCTACTTGCCACCACAAGAAAACCTGCATCACAGTGATTTAGTGAATTTAATAAGCCAGTTACCAACTCCGTTCTTATTGGTAGGGGATTTTAATGCCCACCATTCGTCTTGGGGATCTCCGACTAGGAACTCTCGAGGTGACCTTGTTGAGAGTGTGAGAACAGAACTGGACTTATGTCTGCTAAATGATGGTTCGTCTACCCATTTAGCAGCATCTACTGGTGGATGGACAGCTGTTGACCTATCTATTTGCAGCCCTCAATTAGCTACTAGATGCACATGGTCGGTACTCAATGATTTGTATGGAAGTGACCATGTGCCTATTAAGATCAGTTTATGTGACTCCCAACCCTGTTATGCTCGAAATCCCAGTTGGATTTTGCGAAAAGCCAACTGGGACTCGTACTCGAATTACCTTGTATAACTTGACATGGATTATTTGACACCCATTGATGAAAATATAGAAAATATTACGAAAGCAATTTTAAATGCCGCTGAAAAGACCATTCCGAAAACCTCTACGCATCCACGCCGACCGCCTGTGCCGTGGTGGAACGATGAATGCACAGAAATCCTCCGTTTACGACGAAGAGCTCTTAGGAAATTTAAACGACACCCAACGAATGGAAACCTTCAGGAATATAAAATGCTCCGTGCGAAAGCACGGAGGATATTTAGGCTGAGTAGAAAGAACTCTTGGGAACAGTACATTAGCACAATTAGACGAACAACTCCGTCTTCCACAGTGTGGAGGAAACTAAGATCAGTTTGTGGTACTTCCACTCCGTTGCCAGCCATTGCGCTGAAGCAACCGGATGGAAGAATAATCTCAAACCGTGATGATATTGCTAATGTACTTGGTAAATCATTTTCTAACTTTTCTGCTACTACAGCCTATAATAGATTATTCCAGATTTATAAACTGAAGGAAGAAGCAATACCGTTTACTGTTGGGTCGTCTGGGGACTCTCCTTTAAACACTCCTTTCTCTATAGGGGAATTGGAGTCAGCTCTTGCGTCAACGAAGGATTCTGCACCAGGTCCTGATTCTATTGTGTATTCCATGCTAAAACATTTACCATCATCGGCGAAACTTGTCCTCCTTCGAGTATACAATCGTGTATTCGAGGAGCGCTCTTTCCCCAATGCATGGTTAGAATCGACTATAATTCCTCTTTTGAAGCCAGGTAAGGACAAAACCAACCCCAGTAGTTACCGGCCTATATCACTTACAAGCGTCTTGTGCAAACTACTGGAGAAGATGGTCAACCGCCGTCTTGTCTGGTACCTAGAAACCAACAACCTTCTTAGCAACGAACAATGTGGTTTCAGACTAGGATGCTCATCAGTTGACCAATTGGTTTTGATAGAATCCGCTATTCAAGATGCCTTTCTCTTGCGTCAAACACTTGTTGCGGTTTTCTTTGACCTTGAAAAGCCATATGATATGGCATGGAAAAGAGGAATTCTGAACACTCTGAAATCATGGGGTATACAAGGGATTCCTAGCATTCATCGCTAACTTTCTTTCTAATAGATCTTTCCGCGTTCGACTTGGAGGCGCGTATTCAAACAGCTATACACAGGAGAATGGTGTACCGCAGGGCAGCGTGCTGAGCGTCACGCTATTTGCCGTTGCAATAAATAGTATCACCAGCAATATACGATCTCCGGTACACTGTTCCCTTTTTGTGGATGACTTTTGTATATATGTGCCTGCTCGTAGTATGGCAACTGCGGAAAGATCTTTGCAGTTAGCAATATACAGATTAGAGGAATGGTCAAAATCTACAGGTTTCAAATTCTCTGCTTCGAAGACCCAATGTGTAGCATTTAGTCGTCGTAGGCAACACCAGGAGCCGATCCTTTATCTTGACGGGGCTCAGCTTCAAACCACGGATAGTGTTCGATTTTTGGGTCTTTTACTTGATAAAAGACTCTCATGGAGTCCACATGTTCGTGATTTGAAGGTGAGATGCAACAAGAAATTGGATATGTTAAGAGTCCTTAGTGGTACGAATTGGGGAGCAGACAGAACTAGTATGCTTCGGTTTTATCGCGCAGTCGTTAGATCGCGCATAGATTATGGTTGTCAAGTCTACTCATCTGCACGACCTACAGTTCTGAAAACTCTTGATACCATCCACCACTCTGGACTTAGACTGGCTACTGGTGCATTTAGAACTAGCCCAATCCCTAGTCTTCTTGTCGAAGCTGGGGAACCTACCCTTTCTAGACGACGTCAGATGCTACAAATATCTTACGTTTCTGTTCTTCGAAGCAAACCCAACCACCCGACATTTGATATAGTCTTTCATAATACGTTAAATCAAGTGTACAATACACGTCAACGTTCGACCGCTCCATTTGGCATACGAACGATAAGAATATTGGATGACCTTGAGTTGCAACTTCCAACTATGTTTGAACGACAAATGGGCTATCTACCTCCATGGATAATAAAAACGCCCCGCTTTGATTTTTCATTGTCCAGTTATATAAAACACGATACTCCTGTTGTGGTCTACCACCAGGAATTTTCATCCATTTATAAATCTCACCAACACAGTGAAATTATTTTCACTGATGGATCTAAACTGGACAATGGCGTTGGGTGTGCGTTTTATGCATCTGGTTGTACCTACACGTACGGATTGCCCTCAGCTTGCAGTGTTTTCACGGCAGAACTATTTGCTATTTTTAAAGCTTTGACCGTCATTCAATCTCGATCTTCGCATTATCTTTTGTGTTCGGATTCCAAAAGTGCTCTTCAGGCTCTTCAGGATGTTTTCTCTAACAACCCTTTAGTTGGGGACATTTTGTGTGCTGTACACAGGCTTCAATTGAGGGGTGTGGAGGTAACTTTCTGTTGGGTTCCTGGACATTGCGGAATACTTGGAAACACAAAAGCGGATGAAGCGGCGAAGAAAGCTACAAGTTTGGTGCCTATTACTCAACTAGTTATGGCATCCGATTATGTGTGTTTCACGAAACATTTATTGCTCGCTGCTTGGAATGACGAGTGGCATACCGTGATTCAGAATAAGCTGAGGGAAATTAAAGATACCGTCCGTCCATGGAGGTCTTCAATTCGTTCAAAACGTAGGGAGGGAGTGGTGGTTACACGCCTTCGCGTTGGCCACTCTTTTGCAACTCATGGATATTTGATGAGGCGTGAAGATCCACCAATATGCCAATATTGCGGTGATATCTTCACAATAAAACATATTTTAGTAGACTGTGTTAATGTAAGCAATATTCGTGACCTTTTTAATTTAAAAGGGAGTTTAAAGGTGGTGCTAAGGGACGATGCCTCGGCCATTGACCGAGTCATCGCTTTCTTGCACCACTTGAAAATATTTTTTAAAATTTAATACATAAATATATATATATTTTTATACATATAATTCTCTGTTTCTTTTATTTATTTTAATTTAATTTATTTTGTGTTCTTGTTATTGTTATTGAGATTTATTTATTGATAAATTGTTACCTATTATTGTTATTATTTATTTACTGTTATATTGTTTTTTGTTGTAATTTTGTTATTTAATATTGTTATAGATTTATTGTTGTTTTTTGTTATTTATTGTTGTTTTTTTTTGGAAGTTTTGTTGTATTTAAATTTATTTGGTTTTATTTAAAATATTCGTTGTTCCGTGTTAGATTTAGTTTGGCGATGATAACCACAAATGGTTTTTTGCCAGGAAAAAAAAAATACTTACGAATATATATATATTCCAACGCTACTGCCGTCGGAGGATTTAATAAAACGGGAAATCATCGATATTAATTTTAATTAGTGCAATTAAATGACATAAAATCCTCCGAAGGACCGTTGACAGTGCATGCAAATAAACATATGAATTGTTAACCAATGTAAAAAGGGACAATTAATAAATCGTTTACCTGTTGTGAGTTGTACTAGGGCTTATGTGTTACCTCTTACTGGTTCCCTCAGGAAGCTAGCATTCGGTCGATGCAGTCCATTGGTTGCCAGGAAGACGTCTTCTCTCTCGACTCACTAGTCTGGTTCTCTCTCAACGACTCGTCTTATTTCATTCTCAAAACTATATCGGAAATATTAAACTTTATCTGCTCTGCTGTTTTACTATCGGTCAGCTGTCATCTCGCAGCGACAATTAGAACTGTTTGCTCTCAGAACTATTTATCGGTAAAATACTAATTTGGCGGTAATATGAAAAAAAAAGTTACAATATATGGTGAATAGTTATTATATGGAGTACATCCGTTCATTCTGCAGTACATAAAATCACAGTTCCAATGTTTCGCTAGAATCTCATCAAGCATTGAGGAGGTGAACCCAACATCAACAATATATATAGTCTAAAATTAAAATCCAAAGATATACACTTGAAATAATTTATTTTCTTGTTTTTTTACAATTTTTACTTGGCTATAAATTTTGCTTTGAATCATAAAGTATATAAGGATACTATAGCAGTTTTTTCTGTTGTGTACATTTCCTAAATGAAAAACAGTTTTTATGAGAAGTTATAGAAAATAATACAAAACACTCCTTTTTATCAAGTAATTTAATTAAATAAAATCCATCTTTACGTAATACTTTTGTATATAGTAAAATATATATTTAACAATTTATTGTATTTTGAAATAGGGCCCTTATTAATTTTTAAAAAATCCGTGTCTACTGTTTTATGTGTTTGCCAATTGAGGTTATTTTGTGCAAATTTCAATTTCTTTTTATGAATTGTGACTTTTAAATGCATTTTCTTCTTATACAGAATGTATTTTTTTAGTAACTTATGTAAATCTGAAAAAATGAGTCTTTTCCAGTTATGTCTAATAATTACCATTATATAAGGACTCTTGGAACTTCAATATAGACCCTCAATCACTTAGCTCTGTTTGACTAAGTTTTTCTGGAATTTGCGGTTAGTGACGCTTGTTTCACCCCAGAGATATGCAGCGTGATTAGTGTAGGCCAGGATGTTCAAAATTGTAAAAGAGACCCTGAACCTAGATAATGGTTTTGAAACAAGAAAAACTATTTTATTACTCTTAACAAACATACACTCAAACATTGCATGTTATGTTAATGAGTGTACATGTACTGATGACTCAAATAAAATAAGTAATTACTCAAAAGGCCTAAAAACCATACAATAAGGTGTATTGTATTTCTTAGTCCATGTGATTTTAAGTAAACAAGGATCCTTAAATTAGTAATTGTAACTAAGCCTTATGACAGTTTTTAAATTCTGTTAGAGTAACATATTCTGCATATTACTTGTTATAATTGTTATATTCGTCCAGTGCTGTTCAATATGTTTTTATATAAATATAGTGACAAGGCTTATAAACATAGCTGGATAAACGTAACAATACTTAAAGTATTATTTTGAAATGCATTTTCTAAATGTATGTTTAAAATTTTTAAATATACTGTGGTAAACAAAGTTCCAGGACCTTACGCAGTTATCGAGATGTGACAAGATTGCTTAATTTATAATAAATTAACTGTATAAACATTTTCTCTTTATTAATATAAGCTTTGTATATTTGGGGAAACAAAATGCTATTTACTTTTGCAGGTGGAGGTGGGCTCAATATTGGAAAACTCAGGGCTGATGTGATGGGAACATCAGATGAAGATTCTCTTAATGACAATGCTAGTGTATTTAGCACCACATCTGAAACAACTATTGTAGATGAAGGTTGGTTTGCAAAAATTCAATATTATCACTTTTAGTTTATATTGAAATAAACATTTATTATAGGAATTTTATTATATTCTGTATGATGGATATGTATAGGTAAATACTAAATTAATTAGTTTCATTTTATTATATTTGGCAGTAGAACCCTATTAAGATGTTTTCCACCATACATTATTTACAAGTAATTGTGACTGTAGAATGGAAGATCAGAATTCAACCATTTTTCAAGCATTTTGAAAACTGTCTAAACATTCCACTTGAGTTATTTAATTAGGTATAAAATAATTTCAGTATAATAACTACAGTTTCTTGTATTTAAATTATTAATAATAGGCTACTCAGATTTCGGGCAATCGCATAGCAATTTCTCGAGTACATATACTAAGGTTCAATCAACAACAATACACTGTGCTCATTCTATACACACACACACACACATACCCACAAGATATATACATACTAGATGACTAGTATACATAAATTATTTATGTAATCTAATATCCATTATCTAGTCATTTGCAATGTAGATAAAAAATATATAAAACAATCCATGTAATATCTCAAGTACTGGATATATATAGATTGTCAGTGTCTACTATTTTGTCGCAAAAATTTGACTATACTTAGTTAATATAATGTTAAAGTCCAATAGTAAATTATTTTGTTAGAAAAAAATGACAATCCCTATCATTTTAAAATGTTATTGTAATGCAAAATACAAACCAATTCCATTTTTTGTAGCAACAGTCAGTTGTTAGTTTTAGAATTTGAACAAAATTCACCATGTCAATTAGTAGGCAAAAATTTAAGTTTGGTTATAAAAACAAAAATAGTAGCATATCTTTTTACTTCTTTCTGTTTAATTTATTTATGTGTAATCAAAATGTCATTGAGGACCATTTTCAAATAGCCTATATCACTATTGTGTTTCTTATCTAATATAAAACGACCTTCAGCATTTTAATAGACAATATTTAATGCTATGTACGTCATGTTTGCTATCAATAAACATTTGCAGCATATGTGTGTTTAACAAACAATACCTGCAAAACATTTATCTGGATCAGCCTAATAAAAGTGTCTCTTTTATAAATGTAAAACACCTTAGTTTTCTAACACAGAATTACTGTATCAACAATTCTAAATAAATGTTGCAACATCTTTTCAAATTGGTTTTATATTATTTAATTATGTTATGATCATACAATATACCATTTGCATAGAAAATGTAGTAAAGTTGTTGATGTGGCAAAATCATTTATCTAAATTTCTTTGTGTATATCATTCTTTCGTAAAAAAAATAATGAATTTAAAATCTTCATATGTTAAAAAAAAGATTAAGGGTGGCATTTTCTAGAAGAAATCAAAAGTACACTCTTTTCAATATAATTATTTCATAAAATGTAGAAATATTTCAAAAATTTTGTTAGCAAAATGTTTTTTTTTCCTTACAAAGTTATCTAACTTGCTAAACTATTTGTCGTTATTTGAAATAAATAACAAGATAAATTTGAAACAAATAATAGTCCATCTTTTTGACAATTGAGAATGAAGTATAAGTAAGACTATTCAGAATAATAGTTATTATTTGGATTTCATGAAGATAATTTTAACTTAATATTTCAGCTGATGTGCTTGAATAGTAACAAAATATTACTTAATTGGAGTACTAATTTTTTTCTTGTGTAAGTTTTTGTGATAACAAAGGAATTTAAAGCAAATATATTTTACCTAACCTCAATCTCTTGTTTACAAACAGAAGATAAGTTAATGCATTGTTGTTAAAGACAAAGAATTTTCTCTTGTTGAAGAGTGGTATAGTTAAATATAAATAATACTGATACAAAGAAGTTACATAGAACTTTGCACATTGTGCTTAATTTTTACAATTTACATTTTTCTTCCTTTCATTTGGTTCAATTTGATTGATAAATTTTCCTTAATAAACCAAAATGTACTTTACTAGTTGCATTTTTCTTTACTAGTGTGTTTGTATTTGTTAGAGAGAGGGAGTATTTCATGTTAGTGTTATTTCATGAACATTGACATCTATCATCTCATTCACTATAGCAATAAGATATAAAAATAGAGGTGCATGACAGCAAGTTCTAAACAAGACAGCTTTCAACAAATGTCTTAGTAAAGAATAAAGAAATCAAATAAAATTTTACACATTCTGCTTAACACTTTCAATGCGTCTACAGGGCTGACCTTGGTTTTCGCCTGTGCTGAATTTTTTTTTCTCTGAATATATTCTTTTTAAGCGTCTTTCAAATATTTTTACATTTCTACTGATTTTTTTACCGTTTTTCTTTTAAAAAACCCGTGTGCGACGCGTTGTCGACAGCCGCCTGGCAAAAGCATTTCATTATGTAGAGCGGATGTCGACACATTGTCGACGTACTATTTTTTTGTGTTAACGACTTGATTTGCTGCCAATTTCGTTTTATATTATTTTTCAATTGGAATAACTCATTCCCGGGATAAATTCTACCTGACATTTACGTGCTTTAGACCAGGGAAAATTCTAACTGGCAAGGGTCTCGTCCTTTCACTGTTCTATTGTATTGAATAGCTTATTGTAAAGTTCGTTCGCCTCTCACTCTCTACATTTTTTCCTACCTACCGCAATCCTAACAACATTCCATAAAAATGAGGATATTTTACAAATAACAACACCAAATTTAAAATGAAATTATTTTGTCTATTTTATATTAATTTTTGTATGAAAAAACATATTAAAAACTAAGAATTTTAGAAAACATTGAATTACACTTATGACACTATCTCTAAAATCTAATAGAGTCATCTTTGTATTTCCCAGTTGCTGTTTGTGAAGAAGGTATGCGTTCGTTACGGTGACATGGAATAAGTGGATAGCTACCTTCGCATACCACCGGATAGTTTTTCTTTCACAGGGGTAATAACTCATAAGTTGATCTGAGCGATCTACACCCCCCATAGACTCATTATATTTTAAAATTGCCTCTGGCTTTAGGGACAATTTTCCGCTACGTGCCTTATGCTCAATCATAGTAGCACCAAACTCAGACGATAAAGCAACCACGTCCCGTTTGTCATGCCACTTTAGGACGCACACCCCAGTCGTAGAATAAGCAGCTGTCACGGTGCCTTTAGCCACTTTCTTATTTACCACTTCTGAAGGATTTCCTTTTCTGTTGGCCCGCAGAGTCCCCGTAGAATAGGTATCTTTTTCTAAAAGAAACTCTGATAAGCCAACAGATGAATAAAAATTGTCCATGTATACCGAATGACCTACTCCGTAAAAGTCATCCAGCAAATATTTGACCACTTTGTCAACATGGCCAGTTCCTCCAACCAAGGGGTCTTTTGCTCCACAATAGAGCTTCATTTTCAAAATACGCCCATTTGGTTGGTTCAATGTATAAAATTTAATGCCAAATTTATGTCTCTTGTTGTGGATGTATTGGCGAAAATACAATCTGCCATGCCATAATAACATCGACTCATCCAGGCTTAGTTCCTTGGTAGGATAATAAATTTCCTTCATCCTTTTATGAAAAACATCGAAAAGAGGAGAAACTTTGTACATCGGGTCGGACGGAGTAGGGTCGCCAACGTGGGGATTTTTCGAAAAGTGCAAAGCCCTCAAAATTATCATATACCTATCTCTAGGCATAGCATTTCTAAATATTGGAAAATTATATAAGTTATTAATTTGCCAATAATGGGCTAAACTGGGGGCCTGGATTTGGCCAGTCAAAAATGTAAGGCCCAAAAATATTTCAAAGTCACTTCTTGAAATGTCCTTCCATCCCTGAATTCGTGACTTGGGCTTTGTGGTCTGGCTCATCAAAAGTTGGCCCTGGCGATTTGTTTCAGAAATTATCAAATCAAACATGTTGTCACAGAAAATATGAAAAAAATAATCAACTGCTTCATCCATGTCCTCCTCAATGTCAGAGTTTTGGAGCATTTCCCATAATTCATCCTCAGAGAAGATTCTTTTTTTCACCGGAGCAGCCCTCTTCTTAGACGTTTCTGTCCTGGAGGCATGAGGTGTTGTTTCCCCAGAACATGGTCCAGCAGGCTGGTTATCAGGACTCAACATCCTTTTAGGGACTCTTCCACTCATCTATAATGAATTTTTTTCCGAATTATCTATCTATACCTGGCTATATTATATACAAAATTGAGAAAAATGTTTTTAAAATATTTGTGTAATTTATTTATGGAAATAATAGTTCAAATAACTTTATTTGCTAAGTATTGAAATACCTAGGATTAATTTTCATAACTAGGGTAAATTATTTTACTTGGCTGCATATAAAAATGCACAAAAGAAATGAAAAAAATCAAAAATTTAATATTATTGGTAGATATATTGTTTTATTTACGTAAATACTACTGCAAACAACTTTATTATTAGGTTTAAAAAGGCCTAGGTATATTTATCATAATAGAAAAAAGTGTATTACTTACATTGGAATCAAATTGGGTGAAAACCACGTAAAAATGATTGGACACAACAAAAACAGCGGCGGAGTCGTAAACACAAACTTGGACCTTTTGTCTAGGCGGCAGAACGAGAACTGTACCGTTAAAGCAGGCTGGTAAAAGTTGGGAGCCATTTGAATGGAAAAGGATCGTGTCGACAATGTGTCGACCGACGCCGGGTGTTAGAGGGCGCTTTTGTCGACAGGCAGTCGACCGCCGCGTTGAAAGTGTTAAAGTAAAAAAATCATTTGCTCACTTTTCTTGCTCATGATGTATCAATGCTGTCCTTTCAAACCATTCTAACTCCATATACTGAAATTCTTCTACTAGTACAAAAGTAAAAAGACAATTTTTGTAAAAGTATTTTACAAATCACAATCAATGTAACCAATTCCAATCTCCTTTTTTAACTCATTTACTCCCAGCGCCCTATAAATAGGACACCCTCGTTTTATTTTTTTTAAATTTGTCTCATAACATATTATTGTTTTTAGGCTTATAATAGTTAATTTTTCATTGAATATTCCTTTTCAAGCATCTTAGAACAGTTTGATTTGGAAGTATTATTTCGAACCTGATACTGTATTTATAGGACACTCAGGGCATCAGTTTTTATAGTCATACACTTTGTATAGAACAATGTGCTCTTGCAATCTCAGTCTGCGATTTTTTTTTTTTTAAGACTCATTAGTTCTTAGAGTTTGTGGTTTGAGTTTGATGATTCATTGGGTATGTGATACTTGGAAAATGAGGCCTGTTTTCGTTTCAAGTAAACAGGGCATATAATTTCTTGGTGAATCAGTGGTAGTTCTGTGAAGTGGATACTGTTTCAACTTCAATTTATACCAAGGAAGTAGCTCTCAATGTAAGGGAAGATAATGTTTTAAGGATCCCATGTTGGACCAGTCCAAGAGCCCAAATTCCACAGGGTATATTTTGACAATCTCTTTAACAGCAAAGATTTGTTTGTTCATTTAAGAGATCTTGGTTTTAGAGCTACTGGTACTCTGAGGCAGAACCGTTTGTGCAAATGTCCTTTAAATGATCCAGTGATTTGTCCAGAAAACCAAGGGACACTTTTGATTTAGAAGTTGGAGTTTTGTTTTTGAAATGGTACAAAAACAAGTGTCACAGTTGGGACAAATTTTGACACAGTTTTTCTCCCGTGTCATGCATCACGGTGAAGCAGGACATCAAAGCAGAAGGTGTCTGTTCCACAACTAAATGTCATAAAATCCTATAACAAACATATGGGTGGAGTTGACCATCTTAATTGCCTAATTGAGAAGTATAAGTACTCTGTTAATGGTAAAAAGTGTTACTGGTGTTTATTTATAGAATCCTTGACATGACAATTGTAAATATCTGGATTGTATACAGAAATGAGTCTCAATCTACCATGGATCTCCTTGAATTCAGAAGAAATGTTGTCATTTAATATTTGAAAAGAAACTGTACATAACAAGGGAGGGCAGCCAATACATCTTCAACGTCTATCACAGACGTCATTTGAAGGAAGAGGTCATTTTATATCAAGACAAGATATATATATTATATCCCAAAAAGAGAACTGTAATCTTCTACAACTGTAACTATTTCTAAAAATTGAAGTGTAATTTTATGGAAGGGCTGTTTCATCCCTTATTACATTAAGGAAAGATAAATTTAATTTTCAAGGTTATCATTTCATTTTGCCAAAATAATTTGTAGTACTTTTAAAACAAATAAGATAAGTAATATTTGTCATAAAATATTGTTTTTTAATATATTTTCATAATTAATGTAATGTTACTTTATTGTCCCAGCGTCCTATTTTTAGGACACCTCAGCATTCGTAATAGGTAGATATTTTTGTAAATTTATACATATAGGTTCTGTACATGCATACAAACAATTTAATATCAAAATTTCAAAAAAAAAAAATTTTTATTCTAAAACCATGGATGTTAATGGGTTAAAGTATTGACCTATAATTAAAAGGTAATCATCCATTTAAGTTAATTAGCCTATTATCCACTTAAATTTTAAATGTCATTAATTACTATTACATTTGCAGTTGTCCATGATTCACATCATTGGTTTTGAAATCCTATTTTGGTTTGTGTTTAGTCCTTGTTAATCTTCCTTTGTCCAACAAGAAACTTGTTAATGAATACATTTTTTGTGTTAAACAACTGTTTTTTTTTTCAAATTATCAAACTTTCATTTTATTTACAGCGAACATAGTATAAAAATTGCATTATATTATGCAAAGAAGTTTAAAAATGCACAATTATTATGTATAGAGAGCCATTTGCTGTTTTTCTTTTAATGGTCTGGTTTTAGATCTAAAGCATTTATTCTGATGTTGGGTGTTTAAAGGAAATGGTGATGAAGTTGATGAGCAGAGTCAGGAAGATCTGTTTGAAGAGAAGCTGATTGAGGCCATTGACGGGATTACTCAAAAGTCTGCTCAAGGTCGTGCCAACTGTTTAGATGCAATAGCTAAGGCACTCACTCGCAAGTTTGTTCCAGAATTTCTTATGGACAGGTCAGAGTTGAAAACTCTATAAAATTATTGTTACAATCGTAGGTAGAAAACTAGGTCCAGAAAAGCTTCATTAGCAAGTTACAGCAAACTAAAGCCTTTGACCAGTTTTAGCTCATCCCAGAAATAAAATCCTAAGAATTTTTAGGGTGTTAATTAAGAATAAAAAATAGCGGTTTCTTGTGATTTTTCACCTGACAAAACGAATAAAGTTGGTCCCAGAACTTTATCTTCGGTAGGTTCAGAATTATTAAGGCTAAAACAACCTGTTTTCATCTTTTTTGTTTACAATAACCTCATTAAACACATAGTTATTTTAAATAGATCTTGTAAAAAAATTAATTCTCAAAAAATTTTACAAATTACAATTATAAATTTAGTTAATGGTAATGTGTTACTTGCCCGTACTATTGATACTTCTGAACAGATAAAGGATAAAGTTGAACTAAGGATGCCAGCACAAGGCATCCATAAACGTGAAAAAATAAGCATTGATGTTTTTCAGGTAAATTTTGTCTGTTTTTTTTGCATTATTTTAAATAAACACAAGTGCACATTGTTTTAAATAAAATTGCATTAACTTAAACATTTGTTGACTTTGTCTTTATTTTATTTATACAATTTTTTTTTAGAAATAATTTTCATAAACGTTTTATTTAAAAGCACATGTGTTTGTTACCCATTTAATGAATTTACTGAACGACAAAAGTAAAAATTATGTTGTTTTAGCCATAATAATTTTGGTTTTACCCTCGATTTCTCAAAACCTACTTAAAATATGATTCTGGAACCTGATTTATTCATTATGTCATGTGAAAAACCACCATTTATGATATTATTAGGGCCCTAAAAAATTCGTTACAATATTATTTAATGGAATGAAATGAAATATATAGCTAGTTATAACTCGTTAATGAAGTTTTTCTAGATATGTGTTCATATGAACTTTTTTTTAATTAATCACTTAAACAATAGTTTATGACTGTCCGAACTTTAAATTTTGTAAATTTGTTAAAACTTACGGATCGAGCCATCGAGGCCAACCTTGGAAGCTCGTAATAAGAAGTAAGTTAAAACTTACGGAGATAGAATGTTCTGTCTCAGTAGGTTTTAACAAATTTACAAAATTAAAGTTTGGATAGTCATAAGCTGTTGTTTAAGTGATTAATTAAGATTCACCGGACTACAAAATTCAAGAATTTTTTTTTCAATTTTTGCATATATAGAATAAGCTATATCATGGTGAATCACTGTTTATATATCTGAATTCCTTCGGATTGGATCTTAGTGATTAGTTTGTCTAACTTAATTAAATCTGTTTTCTACAATATAAATTGAGTACAAATATAGACTACATGCAGTAAATACCTAGTGACAGGTATGAAATTAGTTTTTTTTTAATGATAAACTACTATTAACCTGTTTCTGTTCAGTGGTGCCAAATAAGAACATATTTTGTAGATGAACACCAATTGTATTTCTGGATTTTCATATTGGAGAATGATTTTAACATATTAACATGAGAAATATTACAAAATATGAACATTAGAACCAGATATTCAACTTAAACATTTAAAAACTGACCGCATAAGAAGGCCACTTAAATATTTAGGCTGTTTTATCATAAATCTATGCTACCTAGTATTAAATTTATTTGTATTTTAAAATACAATGGATTCATTTAAGTGCAAAGATCAAAAGTTCAAACTGCATATACTTTGAAAACTGTAGCATTACAAGTTAAGATCTCATATTTTGAGTACAATACTGAGTTTTATCTAGATATGCAGGTTTTTGTTACTATCAGTTTTTCTGTAACTTTTGACAATCCTTGTATATAAACCACTTTGATATTTAAAAAGTTATTAAAATTAAAAATTACACTAAAATTAAATTAATTTAAAAACTACATTAAACCTGACATTATTTGAACAAACTAGTTTTCCTTTTTTTCTGGCTTTTAATCTTTATAAATATATGTGTTTTTAAGTAGCTGGTTACCAGTAGGATTGGTTAACACAATACAGTAAGTCTGCTTTTATTATTTTAGAAGACTAACAATAAGCGATGGCATTGAACGCAGCTTGAAGAAAGGTCGAGGCGCTGAACAAGCAAGTGCTGCTACTCTGGCTGCAATAGTATGTATCCAACTCGGTGTTGGCGATATGACTGATCAAGTGTGCCATGATCTGCATCCTCTTTTAACTTTTCTTGCTAATGATAATTCAGTCACTCCTTTAGCACGAGGAAAGGTAAATCATTATACTATTTTAATATTATTTGTAGGGATGAGCCGATACCTAAAATTTTCGATTCTGTTTTTTTTTCAAGTTATATAGGCTTACATGATATTCTCTAATAATGAATTTCGTTAGCATCTCGGTCATATAGTGGAGCCTTTTAAAAGTTCCATTTCAATGTATTAGGCTACTCAAAACGTTTGACGTTGATTTATTAATAGCAATTTCAGAAAGGGTGAAAAACATATTGGATAAAAGTAATAAATTATTTACAAATACGAGGTCTGTTAAAAAAATATGCGGACTCTTTGAATTTCGCGGTTCAAGTTAGTTTTCAGGAGAATCCGCTAGGTTCGTATAAATCAGCTTATTAAAACGCAGTATTTCAGTCGCAGATATCATTTGTTGATGAGTTACACACAGTTTAGTAAAGAGTGTTTTTTTCGTTTGTCGGATTGTAAAATGGACAGCCTGAAGGGGCAACGAATTACTGTGAAATTTTGTGTAAAACTAGGGAAATCTGCAACAGAAACATTTGCCATGCTTAACACGGCCTACGGCGATGTTGCCATAAAGCGTACTGCATGTTCCAAGTGTGGCCGACAGTCAATTGATGACGATGAGCGTCCTGGACGTCCTTCAACGTCAACTGACGACCCACACGTTGACAAAATCAACACCCTGGTGAGCGAAAATCGACGTCTGATCATTAGGGAGCTTTCCGAAGAGTGTGGGATATTAGTTGGATCTTGTTACGAGATTTTGAATTTGTGTTACGCGTCGCTGCGAAATTTGTGCCACTCCTGATGATCGACGACCAAAAAACCAATAGCGTCCTGGTTTGTCGGGAACTGCTTGATCGTTCAAATGAAGATGAGAACTTATTGTCAAAAATTATAACCGGTGATGAATCATGGTGTATGGTTACGACATTGAAACGAAGGTCAAATCATCCCAATGGGTGAGTCAAACGTCCCCAAGACCCAAAAAAAGCTCGCCAAGTTCGGTCGGATGTGAAGGTGATGCTGACAGTTTATTTCTATGCTAAGGGCGTTGTTCACTACGAGTACCTCCCTGAAGGCCCTACAGTCAACCAGATTACCTACATTGAAGTACTGAAACGTCTGAGGGACGCCGTCCGACGCAAAAGGCCAGAACTGTGGGAAGTGATAACTGGTTTTCTCATCACGACAACGCTCCTGCTCACGCAGAACTCGTGAGTTTTTGGTCAAACATTCGATCACTGTTCTTTGCCCCTCCCCCTACTCTCCTGACCTTGCTCCTTGTGACTTTTTCTTATTCCCAAAACTCAAAAAACCCCTCAAAGGAAGAAGATTTGAAATGATTTCGGAGATTAAGACAAATGTGACGAAGGAGCTGAACGCCATCACAAAAGAATCACACCAGGACTGTTTTAACAAGTGGAAAACCCGTTGGGATAAGTGTATGCGTTGGGGAGGAGAGTACTTTGAAGGAGACCCAGACGTGTAACTTCCAAATAAAGTACATTTTTTTTAACTTCAGTCCGCGTATTTTTTGAACAGACCTTGTATAAACTTCAGTTTACAATTACAATATAATTTCGGTAATAGCTATTTCAGTTAGTATAACTGGAGAAATTATCTCTACTTTTCCTTTGTGTTTTGTTTCGACATGTATGAAGTGGTAGTGGAGTAGTGACAGTCAGAGACAAAGGGGAAGTGAGAGAAAGAGTGCCAAATGCTCCCGAGACAAAAGAGCTAGAAGAGTGGTGACAAACTGATCGGAAATGCTTCCAAATAAATAATGTTGCGTCATAAATAATAAGATTATTTTTATGATCTCAAATAGACATTTGCTTTAATCGTTAATTCATTCAAAAAAAACTAATATTTAAATAAGACGTATTTCAACAGTTAAAAAAACAAAACTTGGATTCGGCATTTAAATCAATGAAAAATCGAGTATCAACGATTCCTTGATGCCATTAGAATCAACGACTCCTGGTCTTGAGAATCCGAATCGGCCCATCCCTAATTATTTGTTTTAATTTTTCATATGCCCTTACTACATTTTACTGTTTTAATAACTTATGTAGCTAGCAAGCACATTAAACATTCTAGTTTTTAGGCAAGTGAAGTATTGTTTTTTTCATGTAATTATATTAAAATATAAAAATTTGTTTTATTTTCATGACTGATATTTTTTTAATAAGTGCCAATGATGATAAACACCAGATGATTCGTCCTTCAAGGCAATACCTTCTGCAGACTCACCCCAACTGGAAGGCCCTTTGTAATCTTGGTACTTGTTGTGTATATGCCTGTACTGTAAGGCCAAAGGGACATGTAAAAGATGAATGTCTTTGATTCGCCTTGTAATAAAGTACTAACAAGGTGTCAAAAGATAATCATATATTTAAAACAAACTTTTTTTTAATTTAATTTTTTTTTTTAATTTTTCTTCTATTTTTTTAATTTTTTTTTTTTTAATCTTCATTGCAGGTTGGGGGCAGTAGGTTTTGTTTGTCTTGAGGCTGGTGATGCTACTTTAGTAATCTGAGGCACTCATTTTTAAAATTACTAATTTTAGTTTGAACTAGCATAAGTTTATATTATATAAAGTTTTGAAAAACATGCTAGACTTGTGTAATCTCATGCACGTTTTCATGTAAGAGATCTTGCTCTGTTAAAGACTTACGAGCTGCCACTGAATGCAAGCCACTTTTGCCCTTGTTTGGGGAGTTTCCATAACTGCTAATATTCTGAAGACAAACTTATCATCTTCTTATTGTGCAACTTTTAGCATTTAAAATATGTATATATACAAGCAGTTATTTTCCATAGTTTGTAAAAGGAACAGAACATCTGTAGTAAATCGAAAATTTTTTTTAGTAGAAGGCTGTTTTGTTGTAATTAATAGATAATTTTATAATACAAATAAATATCGCTATACTTCGAAATATAGGTATATAAAATTTGTTTATACAAAAAACTTAAATGTTTTTACCTTTTGTAATTTTTGCTTGTTTCAGTGTTGTTGGGCATTAGCACTGCTAGGCTTCCTCGCAAATACAGACACATTAGCGGATACAGTTCGTACTTTACAAACTATATTCAGTGGTTCATTTACTAAAGGCGATGGAAGTATACCTACTGTCAGCGTAGAGATAGCATCGCTACATGCAGCAGCATTGTCAGCTTGGAGCTTATTACTTACAGTTATAGATAATCAGATAGCCAATATGAGTGCTAGGCCGTAAGTTTCAGATTAGTTTATATTCATACTATGGCTATGTATCTATATAAATCTTTTTTTTATAAATCAAAAATTACATACATATATCCCATAGTGTTATCAGAAGATATAGAAGACATTTTTTAGAATCATGGATTGCATCAGCACATTTATCTCTCTGAAATAGCCTTGATAGTTGCAGGAATGATAGCCTGTTTCTGCGCTCAATGAATTTAAAATTAAACTATATCTTTACTTGCCAGTATGCTTGTAGAAAACAATCAAGAATAAGAGAAAGATGGTGAAAAATAAGAGTTGTGACATAGAGTTCCTGTCTCAACTTACCTCTCAAATTATAGAACACAAAGTTAAGCAGAATGTGATATGCAGCATATGAAACCACACCCCCACAACCTCAAACTCACTCGGGAGGTCCGAAATTGGGGACTTGGTGCCATGATCCATGGTACCAGTCTGTAAGACCCCAAAAGCTTTATTGTAAATTTTGAGCTGGTGAACTGCTCACAACCTGAAACAAGACAACCCTCCAACCTGACTACAATTTTAAATGGGTTTCTAAAACTGCTCTTGAAGTTTTAACACTTTTTTTAAGTATTATTTTTAAACAAATATATGTTAAATATTGCAGTTACATGTTAAATAGTTTATGGATTACCTGCAAAGTCAAAAGCATTTTTAAATTTATTTTTATAAGTGGTACATTCCATAAAAGGCTACAAATAGTTTCATACACAAAACAAATTAAATTTAATGACCATAACTTACAAGTGAAGAAAAATACAAATTGTGAAACTTATATAGATTTAATTCTCATTTTCAATTTTGTTTAAGGTGTTAAACTTTATAACAATTTTTACCTTAACAGTTTTTACGTCTAAGAATTTATGGTTTAGATATTAGATCTCACAACCAGATTGCTTTATACAAAAAATATACATTGCAAAATAGAATAAATGAATCTATTAATTCCTACAGTTAAAAATTTGTTGCATGGTGTGGATTCATCAATGACTTTCCATGTTTATTCAGATTTTAAAAGTGGCACAATTTTACCATCCCTACCTTCTTTTAGAAGTTAAATTTTTAACTTCAGAATAAACGTTATATTGAAAATTAATAACTTAGCAGAAAAGAAATTCATGTTGTAGAATGTGGCTCTTGGATGACGCTTGCCCTACTTCGGTTAGGATCCGCCTTGTGTGCTAATGGGGCATTAATAAATTAAATAATTGGACATTATAAAGAAAAATGTTGCCTCTCATGTTCATAGTAAAATGTAAAACAAATTATATTTATAAATTAAAGAAAAATCAAAATTTTACGCTGCCACATCTCGCAGCTGCTTTTGGTTTGGTGGTTCACGAAATAAGAAGAACGCCTAAAGTTCCACAGGTCTCATTTATGCCTTCTGCGCATCTCGATCAGCTGGGCTTTACATCTCTTGATTTAATGTAACAGCTTGTCGAAATCGTATATCTCAACCAATATTTCTGTACACATCTATTATTAATATACAATTCACAATTTTTTTTATAATATAAATTATTAAATAATTATTTCGATTTGCTTTCTGAATGCTGCTGTAATATTAACATTATTTTACTGCCTAAAATAATGTTACAAAGTCATCCTTATAAAGTCAAAAAGGATGTAATAGGCTTGGCGTTAAATGTTAACAGAAGTTTAATTTAGGAAATCATACCATTGTTTTTTTTAATATTTTTAATGTGGAAGACTATAGTTAATGTGATATCTTTATGTTGTCCAGGTAATTTTGAAAGCCTTTGCTTCTGCTAGGTGGGTTAACCTTGTTTATGATGAAATACACAGATATTCTAAAGCAGCTATACACACTAATAACAAAAACATTCACTGATAACAATAGTATAACATCAATTTCTTGGTTCTTAGGAGATTTGTTGTAAACATCATTATTATATGCCTATGAAGTAGACAGATTAATAGAGACGTATGCAGAAGTTCTTATACTGCAATAGAAAGACAATTATTTATTCAACTCAGTAGAACGTATCAGAATATGAATATTGCTTTTGACTGGCAATTCAAGTCATTAGTAATAGAATTCTCTGCATTTAAATATGTTTTCATTAGATTATATAAGGACGGTCAATAGAAATTCTAGCTTATTTATTAAGTGGACTTCTAGATCTTATCATAACATTTTTTAGACTACTTTAACTTCATATTTACACATCTGTAGTGTAAAAACATTATTAGGCTAAAACTTGTTTATGTATGAGGGATATTTCTCTCGAAAGAACATGTGCTTGCATTTAATCCTGATTAAATGGAAATGTAAAGGATAGTAATCCTGAAAATGAACACAAATTATACTCATGAAATAGTATCACAATGAGGTCAAAAGGTGAAATTATTTATAATACTCATTTTTATTTTGACAGAAATCTGATACAATTGAGCGGTTTATTGGATTCAGCACACTTGGAAGTCCGTATGGCAGCAGGAGAAGCAATCGCAGTCATGCTAGAACAAGGTCGCCTTTATGATGAAGACTATGAGTGGGAAGCGACTGAACAACTAGTAGAGAAGCTGAAACAGTTGGCAACAGATTCACACAAGTATAGAGCTAAGAAGGACAGAAAGACACAGCGATCTAGCTTTAGGGATATTCTGAAATATGTAGAGGTTTGTCAAATAACTTTTTTTAATCATGTTAGTGAAATTTAAATTATATTACAATGTATTTAATTCTAAAAATATACTTACTGGCTATGAGTTAATGAAGAAATGCTATTGGTTGTACATGTATGTAATTGATTTGAAAGATGTAAATATGATCAACAAATAATTGGTCAAGAATACATACTAGATGTACCTCATTTTGTTTATCAAAGCTTCATTTAACTCATACCTTATAACTTTGTTCCAAGTACAATATTTTCTGCTTTTATAATATTTTTGTTATTATTTTTTATAAAACCTGAGGATCTATATGCTAGAAATATTAAAATGGTCTTTTAGAATTTTATAGCTGAATCTCAACTGAGTGCTGCCAGAAATCCCTTCTGGGAAAAAGGTATTGTTTTGGGGGGGGGGCAGAAGTAGTTAATCCCCAAGGCAAAATTTTGTAAATTAAATACAATTTTATGACATTCTATTGCTTTATTCTTGATAGATATTGACAAAATGTGTGTCTTTTAAAATTGTTATTAATTGAAGTGCTATTCAAATATAAAGGATACTCAATAAACATTGAATTTAAATCCTTACATAATGTGATATTTATTTAGAAAGTCAGGTTGTATCCCTAAAAGAAATTTCAAAACCTTGAAAGAATTATTAAATTTTCATTTTCACAAACTACAAAGTAATACTTATTCCTCAATCAAAACTTTTCTTTTGAAAGTTTGTTCAATAATCTATTACAGCAATTATCATTGATAGCTAGTTCATTACAGCTCTCCGTTTACTCTCCACTTGTTTTATTAAAAAACTATCTTCAAGATATAATACTTAAATGATTTCATTATAATACAGTAAAACCTGTTTAAAGCGGAATCTATTAGGACCAACATTATTTTCCGTCTAAGACAGTTTTCTGGCTTATACAGTACTAATGTGCTATATGAAGGCAATATTACGTAGACTTTCGCCGAGTTATTTTTAGCATTATAGTTGGGGGGGGGGTCTTAGCTATGAGAAACCCCTACTGCTATTCTTACTGATCAGCTGTATGATGCAGCACATAAAAATATGAAAACCTACAGTGCAAAATAAAAATCTTACCTTTTAATGCAGCATAGCCTTATCCAAGTCCACAACAAATTTTTAATAAGAAACACTAAAACTAACTTGTCTACAAAATCTATAAATGAAAGATGCACTTTATTGAAAGCTATACAGTATTTTTACCTTTACTCTATTTAGAAAGAGAATTTATGAAAGAGATTCATATAGGCTTGAAGAAACCTAGCATTGACTTTTGTTTTAAAAGATTATTTTTAGTACTTGCTTCTGTTTCAATTATTGTTTTTAATTATAACGAATTGTGACGCATTTGGGGGTTGTTAACACGTACTGTAAAATCTTCTAATTCACAAATTTTCATTATAACTTCGCCAAATGGCCTTATTTTATTTTCTACGGCTAGACCGTCTTCAAAGCCTTCCTTTTGACTGCTTACCTCCCATACATTTTTCTTCATTTTTAAAATTTAAAGTCTATTTGGGAAAGCTCTAAAAAACAAACCCATCTCATCACAGTTTCCAATATTTTTGGCTTCATAACCAACTGTTAATTCACAAATTTTATGCTTCCAATCATCAACTGTTTCCTGGGTAACTTCTTTTCCTTCCCCTCAAATTTGATTGAAAGAAATTGAATGTCTGGACCGGAAATTTTCTAACCATCCATTTGAGGTTTTGAATGTTGTGTTCCCTAGCTTAGCAGTAATTGATTTAGCTTGTTCTTGTAATATTGAATCTGAGATGGGAAAATTCTTGGTTTGCGCTTCAGTAAACTATTTTAATAAAATTCTGTCAATTTCTACATTTGTGCATGTTTTTTTGCTTTTAGAATGAAGGGGTCTTTTGCATTTCAACCGATCTTCTTTTATTTGTTCCGTGTTTTTCAAAATTCCATAAATCTCTGTTTTACTGTATTTGTATTTATCACATAATTGTTTCATGTTTGGTTTTCCACTAAGTTCAATAACATCGATTTTCGCTTTCAAAGTTAATGTATCGAGTCCTACATTTTTTCTTGAAATTTTTACAATAAGCCTTATTACAGCCTTAATAAGAGTGACTGTGCAAAACAAAAATCAAGAGATTAAACAATGAATAACACATACTGTTTATGTGGAAAGTAAGTCGACCTATTGGCTGCAAGATGTAACCTGCCCGTACTGTTGAAAAAACAGTCCGGTACTGAACTTACATTGGAACACTTGAGAGAAACGAATGCTGACTCAATATCATCATGTGTTTATACAGCAGGTGTTTATACACCATCAGCTACACGTACACAGCAGGCTGATGAGCGAGAGGGGTAGAGGAGGGTCAATGTGCATGACTTTGGCAAACATTCTCAGAATTCAATACAGTACAGTCCGTCACAAATAAACACAAAGATCTGTACATTCTGGACAAATACAAAAACACATCTTTTAACATTGTTATACATTTCATTCATTTAACATACTTGTTTGTACATCTACACTTACTCAGGTAATCTGAATAATTTTGAAAATACCAATAAATATGAATTTGTTGCTTAGATAGATTTAACTCCTAAAACGTTTCTTATGATTGTCTTAAATACTTAATAAAAATAATGGACTATATTGTTTAACAGTTTTGTAATTGATTTTAGTCTGATGTACCGCCAAATATTCAAGTAAGATTTGGACAAGAATCTTTGGCTTTGGATTCATGGAGTCGCAAGAAGCAGTATGATGCGTTTTGTCAGGTAAGTAGACAAAACTTTAGTTTTTAAAAGATATTGATTTCAACAAACTATAAAATTTTTAGTAACCCTTTGATTAGCAACATCTGCCTGGCCTGATATGGCCCCTGGGAACAACATATTTTTGAAAGATTTTTCTCTTTATTTTTTTCTAATGTTTTTAATTATAGTAATATTTGTTAATATTTTTTTATATATTCATTTTCTCATGTTAACCAAAATTTATCTTACGTTTACTGATAATTTCTAAAAATTATCTGTTAATCTTTTTTTTGTAAAATACCTATTCATTGTAAAATACTACACAAACTTCGAAACCATCTGTAAACACATGGAAAACCATATACTTTGGACGTGAAAAAACTTCATTATTCAATTGCCTTATTCATTGTAAAATACTGCACAAACTTCGAAACCATCTGTAATTATATAGGACAACTCATAGACTTTAAACACAAAAGAATGGTGACTATGTACTCTTTGTAATATTTATTGTCAAGATAATTACACATTTTTAACCTAGAATACAACACAATACACAGGAAAAGAAATCATAAACGTACAGCAATACTAATTGAGAGAAATTGTAGAACGTACATATTAGGGAATGCTCCCGCTTGCCGTTCCGCGATCTCATGTACTGCTACGTGAATGCTAATCATAGGGTTAAAATTCTTTGGAATATTATCTTGGTAATGTTCTTTATAATGGTGGGGAGTAAAATGAGAAAGAAAAAACGAGGCATTAAAAATTCTATAAACAGTCAATGAGGGCTCTAAATTGGAGATCATACACCAAACAATAAGAAGGTAATTGGGATCACTATAAAAACATAGTAATAATGACCATATATAATGGTTGTAACATAAACGTTACTAGATAACCAAATTGTGTAAAGTAGGGCAGGAATCATTAAAAAAATGTTACAAGAATTGAAAGTTATCCTGATAAAGAGACAATATCCCGCTTTTAAATGTAATTGATCATATAATTAATCATGCATATAGGAGTATATACTCTTATAGTATGCTCAGGTTTAATGTGGTGATCAATTACATATTATGTCAACTGACATTCAAATTCTGTGCTCTTAGTGCTGATAATTCCGAAGTTTAAACATTAAAATTCAACATTTGGTCTAGTTAACATATTTTAATAAGGAGAATTAAAAGATAGAATCAAGCTGAAAAAAGCTATGGCAAATTCCAAATTTCCTCATTTTCGACCTCAGAATTTCATACTCTATTTAATACATAGTTCCACTAAGCTGCTTATAACTTTTAATTAGTTTAATTAATATTGATTATTGAAAATTTTCCTGATAAATGGACAAACCAGAGAAAGTCAAGACTTAAAAATTACATACACTGTTGAAGTATATATAGTCTGCTGTTAAACCAGCGTGTAATATCTATTCGCCAATAAAATTTTTGTAATAGGATTGGTATGTATATATTTTTTGATAATTAAACTTTTAATTTAAATAACATAGTATTTAATTTGTTTCAGTTTTTTTGTGTTTTACTTATGTATTTGTTACCAATCCCTGTTGGTATTATGTAGAATACTCAGTACAAATTTCATTTTGTTTAGGTACTTGGCTCTGGAATGAACTTGCATTTAACTGAAAATGAACTATTGAGAGACTTGTTTGAGCTAGGAGAAAAATTAATGCCTTTAAACTTTGCCGCCAACAAAGCTACTAAATTAGAGCGAGTAAGTAATTTAGAATCTAACAATTCTCTTTTATTATAAAATTGTTTTAAAGATAAAATAGATTTGATGCTTCGTGATCACTAAAATTTCCAATGGTCTTATCCAGTAAACTTGTTTTACTTTTCAAAGATTTCTATGAGGTCTCTTTCTAGTGTGTGGTTTCAGTATTTGTGGCGACATGGAAAATATGATATGTGATGTAGGAATAGAATAAATATAGAGACTAAAGTGTGGTAAATTCTTTGCGTTTCATATTTTTCTGTATAAGTCGATCTCATACAGGCGTCAGACAGAAACGTTCCTTACTTTCTGAATAGCCCTCGTATTTAAATTTGGATGAATCTCAATAAATATAATTTAATGTAATGTTAATAAGTTATGTATTTTATTCCAATTTTTGAAAGGAAAACATTTTTAAGCACATCAAATAAATATTGTTTCTTACCCACAATATTTTATTAATAACAGTAATAAGGGCCACTGTTGACTCAGACATCGCCTTTCTACATGGTCTAAATAAACTACAGTAAAATCCACTAAATACGATTTTTATGGGACCTTACAAAATAGCTTCTTATAGAATATAGCGTTGCGGGATTAGAAAATACTGCAATACCAACAAAAGGTTACTGTATCTACTCACCATCATAAGTGCTGTATTATTACCACAATCGCCAAAACAATTTTACCACAATAATGAAATACAAATGTACGCATATACATATATACACATTTAATGGGAAACCATAACCTACATACTGTACATCATTACATTACTACTGTATAGAGTGGGTATTAGAAGTTATTGAAGCAATGAATTCACAATTTCCTATACTGTTCGTACCTCATAAGTCGCGATATTATGGTCGAGAGATGCGTAACCAGGAAAGTTATCAAAGACCTCAACTATGTTGTGAGTACATTCCAAAGCCAGTTCACACTAAAACCATTTGACACTCGCTCTTAAATAAAAGTTTTTAATGACCTCTGGACAGACTTCATTTCATACTGAAGCAACATAATTAATAAACAATTTGTTCTCATTTCATCCAACGATTCTTTTTAACTCTTCAGCATTAAAAACATCATACAGGTGGAAAGCATTAAGCAACTATGGTGACACAGTTTTTTCCACGAAGAAACATCTTCCTTATTTATTGACTCTGCCTCTCCACTGACAAAGCCTCTGACAACATACAAAGCCTTATCTTGTTTTTAATCGGTCAGTCCATTCACTAGACCCAGTAAAATTATAATTTGAATCTCTTTTGTGATTTGTTGTCTTTTTTGGTAGGCAGATGTAAGCTACAAGCTTGATGAAACCATTGTAACAAAACTTTTTTCAGTTATTCATACTTCCCAGTTTTGGTTTTCTATCTTTTTGTTTCACCTTGCACAGGATTTCCTTCTAACTCCTTTCTCTTTTTTTAAAAATGTTCTTCATGTGGAACTCAGAATGTTCAAATTAGCCTTTTGCTTTTGGTTTCTCATCTACCCGTTTCTGCATCTGGATGAAGCATTTTTTTTTATCCCGCTAATCTCATAAGACTAAAACAACACACCACTCTATACTTAATAACAATCACATACTGTTATGATAAATTATCCTATGTCATATACAGTTACTTACATACTATACATAATCTCCAATGTGATTGACTTAACGTTTTGTATAACAACCGTGTTTGGAGGATGTAGGAAAAGTGGAGAAGAGTGAAAAGGAGGGAGAAGGAATTGCGTTCATGGTAGAACATACTATACTTTTACATGAAGTAGAACATATACTATACTTTTACATGAACAGTACACAAATCAAGACATTCTTTTCTAAGCAAACAGAAACTTGCTGATTTCATCCTATGACGTGTAAACTCGGGGCTCTATTACATTGATATAAACAACCTGCTTATAATTTTAGGCAGTCTTTATCAAAGTTCTATTTTTTCCTGTTGGAGTCCATTCCATAATTAACGTATTTTTTACATCCATTGATGTAATATTCAGTACCGTAACTCCTAAACTAGCATAATGCTTTTTTACTTGTAATTTATTGATACATGATAAAATTTGGAATAGTAGTTGAGAAAATAGTTGTCAAAAAAAGACGTATGAAGGGGATTCAAAGCGTATTATTCATGCAAATTAGAATGTTTTTTGTGTGTTGTTTTATGGTCTGAGAAAAAATCGTAATAAGCGGGAAATAGTCTTGAACAAGAGCATATCAAGCGGATTTTACTGTATAATTTTGTTTTATTTCATGTTTGTCCAGTTTCTTCTTTGTATACTTTTAGCTTTGTTGTACCTATAACACTACAATTTATTTGTTTATATTTTTTCTCTGTTACTCTTTTTTAATCCTTTTTTTGACTCCTTTATATTTTCCTATTTGTTTTTCTTATTTTCTTTTAAAACTTTCTTATCATATTTCTTTGTTAGTTGTGGTTTTAATGTTATAATCTTATATCGCTTTTCATTCATTAAAAAATACCTTAACTATAATTCTTTATAACTTTTTTATTTATAAACCTTTTAAAACTATTATAAATCTAGCTCTATTCTTAACAAAAAATGTTTTTCAGCATTTAATGAACGCTGCCAACTTCAAGGCAAGAAGTATATCCAGGGCAAAAAATAGAGATAAACGATCAGCTGTAATTGCATCTTAGGGAAAAAATTTTAGTTTAATTTTAGTTACAATTTGTTTCCATAAATATTATTATTTTCGTAATTATGTTTATATTATATGCTATTTATAGAAGCAATTTTATTTTTGTATTGATTAAATGAAGTTTTAGTATTGAATTATTTATATTTCTCACAAATATTTTGATTTTGTGTAGGTTCTTTATAATGTTCAAAATAATAACAATGATTTCTCAGACTAAATAAGAATACTTAATTTTAATAGGTATGAATTACAAAAAAGTAATATGTTAAATACATAATGTAATAGATACTTTATGTTTTATTAAACGGACATAAAAGAAAGGGTTTTTAGGGTGTTTCTAATTAAAACTAGTTTTGTTTTTATATGTGTTATATTTGTTATGTTAAATGTTTGATGTGAGAAAAAATTATGATTATGCAATCATTATTTAAAGCTTGTACAATTTATTTCTGTGTAATTGTTATTGTTAGGTATAGAGAACGAATGCAAATAGGTTTGTGATTATTTCATATTGTTATTTATTTTAATTTATGAGTTACATTTTTCCTTTTCTAATTTTAATCTTTGTAGGTTGTCAAAGTAAGGATATGTATAAAGTTTGTTTTGTTAAAAATTGTAAAAATATGTAATCTTTTCAATTAATTTTTTACTCCTTTACCAAAGTTTTAATTTATTTTGGAGGCAAAAATGTAAAGTGTTGAGATTTTTTTCAAGCAAACGAGTTTTTTTCAAATATGTCAAAACTTTTAAACTACACCATAATGAACTTAACCACACCGTGTTATACTGAAACTTAATTAATATGCGGTTTTAAAAGCAAACCTGTTTGAAAAATAGAAAATAAATAATAGTTTGCACACTATTACTTAACATAAGAAGCTTTAATCTTGTAACCATAAATGTAAATTAAGTCTCATAAACTTGAACATTTCTATGTCAAATGTGTGTATATGTATGTATGTAAGTATGTATGTGTGTGTATATATATATATATATATATATATATATATATATATATATATATATATATATATATATAGATTTTTTGGACTAGGAGACTGACAGACTTACCTTGGTAAGAGTCCACTCTGTAGTCTTGAAATAGAAACACATAAAAGCACTTGAACAATGATATATTTCAACCACACAGTGGTCTTTGTCAATCGAAGAGAAAACACAAAAAGAAATATGAGAGAATGAAATAAAATTTTATTTCATTCTCTCATATTTCTTTTTGTGTTTTCTCTTCGATTGACAAAGACCACTGTGTGGTTGAAATATATCATTGTTCAAGTGCTTTTATGTGTTTCTATTTCAAGACTACAGAGTGGACTCTTACCAAGGTAAGCCTGTCAGTCTCCTAGTCCAAAAAGTCTAAATAATCTTTACCAACCAAAACTAACCTAAAAAAAAAAAATATATATATAGGTTAGTTTTGGTTGGTAGATTTTTTGGACTAGGGGACTGACAGACTTACCTTGGTAAGAGTCCACTCTGTAGTCTTGAAATAGAAACACATAAAAGCACTTAACTAATGAAATATTTCAACCACACAGTGGTTGAAATCTTTGTCTCTGATTGACAAAGACCAAAGATTGACTCCTTTATATTTTCCTATTTATTTTTCTTATTTTCTTTTAAAACTTTCTTATCATATTTCTTTGTTAGTTGTGGTTTTAATGTTATAATCTTATATCGCTTTTCATCCATTAAAAATACCTTAACTATAATTCTTTATAACTTTTTAATTTATAGACCTTTAAAAACTAATATAAATGTAGCTCTATTCTTAACAAAAAATATTAAGACTACAGAGTGGACTCTTACCAAGGTAAGTCTGTCGGTCTCCTAGTCCAAAAAATCTATATATATATATATATATATATATATATATATATATATATATATATATATATATATATATATATATATAATGCTGTATAATACTTTATTGAAACAAATTCCCTTAGACTTATTACTCATTCTCTTACCTTATATTTTTTATTCAAATTAAAATTTTTCCTAGTTTGTTCAAGTTTTCAGATTTATTTTTATTATATAAAATAGTTTACTGTTTTTGTGTGTTTTTCCAAAGCTAAAATATATTTATAGGTTTTAAAGTAATAACTGAAAAATTGTTTCTAAAATGGAATCACACTACTAAACATACCAATTAATTAATTGTATTTAAATCATGAGAAGAAATGTGTTATAATTTCATCATATGTCTTTTAATAGGGATTTCTTATGTCAATAGGGCATAATTTTTGTGTATAATTTAAAATTTATCCTGTATATTATTATGTTGTTCCTTTTTATCTATATTTTTCTGATCTGTTTTATGTGTTAATTTGTTCATGCTTTTTATTAAATCTATTACCACAAAGTATATACACAATTAAAAACAATATAGACATCAATAACAATATAGATGTTTCCATGAAACCATTCACAAACCTTAAGGGAGTAAATTTTTAAAAGGAGTAGTAACCTTTTTCTCGAATTTCTAACCCGCAGGATGCCAATATCTCAGTTCTGTGATACCCTCCTTTGAAACATTGCTCCTCTACTCTAAGCCAACCTTTATACCATGTTTCATACATCCCAAGAATGAGCGTAAAATCAAGTCAATCCCCTCTCACTTTTACAATTGAAAATGGGTCATGAGGAACTGGAACAGGTATATTTTGCTATAACCAGATTGCTAATTCAGGATCTTACCCAAAAAGTTGGTTATTTCTAGGCAAATCATTTTCTTTTAATTGGTTAGAGTATATATATATATATATATATATATATATATATATATATATATATATATATATATATATATATATATATATATATATAGATTTTTTGGACTAGGAGACTGACAGACTTACCTTGGTAAGAGTCCACACTGTAGTCTTGGAATAGAAACACATAAAAGCACTTAAACAATGATATATTTCAACCACACAGTGGTCTTTACAATCTTTACAATATATATATATGTTAATAAACCATTGTAAAAAGTTTTGGAGTGTATGAATAAAATTATTTTTAGATTTAAGATATTCAATAATACATATTGTAAAAGATAATGTAATTTATAGTTTTAAGAGTGGGTTATATCAGAATTCTGCCTGACAGCTCAAAAAAAATAAATCTGTCTTCCTGCTCATAGCCGGAACATAAATATTCCACTAATTTTCCAATTAGTAGCTGTTATTTAGCATCCCGAAAACTGAAATTTTTATTTTCAACTATATATTATACAGATTGTAATAAACCTACAGAAAATCATTTATTAATCTCATGGTATTTCGGTGATTCATTGGTTTAATCTTAGGTTGGAATATGTTTTGTAAAATATTCCAGTTGAACATTCAAAAATGTGTTATTTTCAATTAAAACATGTCCTGTCTTAAAATAAACACATAATCTTTTCTTTAGAACATACTGTCTTATAATAATAATTTTGATTGTATTCTTTCTAATTTTTAAGTATCTGAAGCTGTGAAAATAATGTTAATTTCAGTGAAGGTTCAAGATGAAGCTGAATTTATTTAGTACTTTAATTTGATAAACGAGATACTGGTAAAAAATTTGTGTTAATTTTCATACTAAGACATTTTGTTAAACTTATAACAATGTTAGTTATATAGTTTTTTCACTTTTCTAAAAGTATTAAATCTTTTTTTGGGGGGAGGGGGAAATATTAAATCAGTTTAAATTTTGGTTTGTCGAATTTTATGATTATTGTATGAAAATCAATAAATTTTTTTGTTCACTATGTAAACAAATTTTATCAAGTTTTCCTTGATTAAATTTTACTACCCATATCAAGCCAATTTTTTATAGTTTAAAATTTTTTTAGTAAAACATGAAATATTGTTTTTTACATTGTTTGCGTAATACATTGATCATGATTTCTAGATATTAATACACCTGCTAAACCTGCACAGCTGTCTCATTCTTCCACTGAAAAATTATGTCACTTGAACAGTTTCTTATAATTTTTGTGATATGTTTATTGTACATACTACAGCCTTTTGTATTTCCATTTATATACTAAAGTGACCAAATTAATCTGGTAGCCCACCGGAATAGAAAATATAGATCTTATATACTGTTTAGGGTTATATTATTATATACTGTATTCACCGTATATTATACAGTAAACTCCTGATTATCCGTGGGTGGATTATTCGGGGTCTGCCATTGTTTTACAAATATCCAATTTTTATTCCAATCAGATTCATGTGTTTAAATTTCCAAACGGTGAATTACGACGTAAATACATATATAAGGCTTAATAGAAGTTAAGATGAAGGGAATAGATATGTAAATATATACGTACTAATTTTTACATTGAAAGGGAAGCATCTCAATCCGGTCCAGCAAAATAAAAGGGACGAGCAGACTACTGTATATAAGAGAAAATGACAAAATGCTTGGACGCCCGAAAACCTAATGCGTATCATAAGATTCTAAACAAATGTCAGCTAATCTCGGCTATAAATAGTATAGGACGTGACATATACATTATCGATCTTTATGGCTTTGTGACACAAGTAGACACTGTGTGACAAAATGATTTTCAAGAAACATAGATCGCACATTAAAGCTAAATCAATGCTTACAAAAGAGCAGACGAAAGTGAAAGAATTTTTTGTTAAAAAGTGAAAGTATTATGTGTAAAGGAAATTACATATGTACATATATACAGTACTTACTTTTGACATATACTTATGTACGTTTGTAAATAGTTAGACATATAAATGTGCATGTTATCCGTCAAATACATCGACATTTTAAATTATTTTCTGTATTTATTTTGTCCTCTTAAGATTATTTGTGAAATGCATTAACCAGGGTCATTATTTGTGTAATTTATGGTATAATAATCGATTATCGATCGTTTTGCATATTCTTTGTTCATAGCGGATTATCCGGGGAATTCGTTATCCGGCGTTGCCGGGCCACCCTATTCCACGGATAATCGGGAGTTTATTGTATTTACCAGTACATCATTGAAAAAGCTTAGAAAAACAAAAGAAGTGAAAAAAATTACATAAACAGAAATGTATTGCCTTAAATGCTATATTCTCTTTTCATCTCTTAAACAATATTGCAGGACATAATCTTAAAATTTGTTAAAATGTAAATATTGTACTTTAAAATAATAACATGTTACATATTGTAAAAGTATTAATTGGTTTTATAATTACTTTCTAAATTATAATAAATTTACAAAATTTGAAAATTTTGTGTTATCATTATTACAACAATTTCCTTGCTCAATATTTTGTGGCTATACCATTAATGTTTTAATATAGAGCCCATTAGTGGTATATTACAATAGTGCCTGTACAATAGCAATGCAGAATTATTTTATCATGTAGCTACAAAGCACTATTTTTATTATGAACATGTAAATTACTATTCACAGTTTGAATAAGAATTACATACCTTTTCCTGGTTATCTTTCGTTTATTGTTTGGAGATTGTAGTCTGCAAAGAATAGATGGGGGGGCTTCAACAGTTCTCAATTAAACTATGAGTAGTAATAAAATCTTTATTTGTGTGTTGAGTGTTGTTCTTGTGTGGCCTATCCTCTAGCACTTTAAACATTGCACCGGACCTGTGAGTTGCCTATAGGCATCCCCCATACTCTCATAAAATAAATGTTTGTGAGCTTCACTGCTTCTCGTTTGTCTTTTTTGGACGCTACCTTCACAAGGAACATGGGTAGAGGCTCTTTGGTAAAGTGTCTCTTCATTTGGGACACTTTGAGTATCTCCATGTCCATGCTTTTAAGGTCGACTCCAGCTTGTGCTGCTTCGGTGGATTCATCCACCCCTCTAGTTACTTTCAACGTGCTTGCATATTCAAGGCGGAATACGTGGTGGGGCACACCCCTTTCGTCACGGTACCTCCGGAGGTTTATATAGTCTGTGTAGGTGCTGGTTTAGAGCTTCCCTCCAGCCTTCACCTTAGTTACCATGTAGAAGTAAGTAAGGATTATATTTAGATTTAAACTCCTTACTTATGTCTATTAATTGGTGTTTGAGTAAATCGTAAATGGCAGGGACCTTGGTAGTATTGGTGTTACCTGTAATGAGTCGGTCTTTGGCGAGTCGGCGACCTTTTGTGGAGCTCTGTGATCCTCTGCACTGGCTACAAGGCCGTCAATCTGCACAGATCCACTGTCTTGCCTTTAGCCTGTTTCGGTTCCGGAGTCGGACTGCCAAGTCTGCTTCTTCCTCTTCCACCTTACGACAAGCCGATATCTGGCATCATTGCAGGCGAATTCAGCAGCAGAACCCTCTGTCAAAGTGTAGTCAGTTCCCAACTCTGATTGGGAGTAGGTGCTGACAGGAGTGGCTGGTCGAGATGAGCCTCGTTGCCGTAGCAGCAAGAAGACACCCTCAAGGAGTGGGAATGCCCCTATTGCCTCAGGCCCGTGTTGTACCTCTCTAGTCTCCTTTCTAGGGAGGTGTAAAATAGCAAGTCAGCCCACAGGGCAGGGTTGTGTAAGAAGGGGACTTACTGCAGGTGCAGAGGTTATCTACTATGTACTTATGTAGACTAATAGAATTAGATTAAAGTAAAATAATTAAATTTAGGGTTACTTACTTTAGGTACAAGCTAAACATTAATCTGGGTGTAAATTTAAGTTTGTCAAACTGACTTTAGTACTAGTTTATAGGGACTCTATTAAGCAGAATTAGTTTTAAGTTTGTTTAAGTTCTAAACCATTTATAATTTACAAAGTTATTGCTAGTACTTACGTAAATAATTAAAACTATCAACACACTATTTACTCTAAAAATTAAACTTAACTTACTGTTAAAACAGTTCACTAACTTAGGAACACTACACGTGTAGTGGCAACAAAGCACAATGGCGCACCTCTAACAAAGGGTTGGTAAATACTCGTATGTCTATCCGTAATCACTAAAATTTATGCCTGTAATGTACTGCTACCTGAACACAGTGTAAGAAGACTATAATTATTCTTAACCTATTACCTGCCAAATTTTAAAAACAATTTTTTCAGTTTAAACACTAATACCTAAGAATTACCAAAAAAATATTTTTAATTTTGTTTTTATCAAATTTAGCTATTTTAGGCTTGTTTTAAAAAAAAGTCCCAAATGGGGATCATGGCATATACGGGCAAAAAAAAAAACTGAAAAACACAAAAGTGTATATTTTACAAACAAGAGTATATTTATAGGATAAAAGTGGTGATAGTTCAAAAATTCGTTAAAGTCTCTTATGCAAAACCTGAAAACATTCAAGATGGAGACTAGCATTACACTTGGAGCATTGCTTCCTTACACTTATCTTGCATATTTCACATTTTCTTTCCTTTCCTTTGATTGTTCTTACGGTGTAATTTTCTGCAGGATCGAATCTTACATTTTCCAACACTTTTTTGTTACAAGGATTCGGTAAAACAGGTCTGCCAATGTTTTTTGGGTTGAATAAAGAGGTCAGTGCTAGATAAGTTCTAGCTATTGTTCACCTGACATCTTTTGCCCTGATGTGCAAGAAAGAATGTGAGCATTGGCCCTCAACATGTGAGTAAGATCTTTTTTTTGTGAGGAAGTACTATCTTTTAAGATTGATTTGTATCCTGTACCTGTTTATAAACCAGTCCATTTTATCAACTCCACCCATGGACTTATTATAGGTAGCAATGAACTTTGCCTGAGATACTTTTATCTTCTACTTAACAAGTTTTGACCAGCTAGTCACGCTTACTGTAGTTCGATAAGTCTTTCTAAGTAGTGGCAAAAAGCTTGTTCTTTTCATCAAAACTATAGTCATTTGCACCGCATTCCTCTTTTTTCTTTTCTTTATCTGACTTGATAGGACAATAGTTAATTTTATTGTCCCAGTGACACAATAACTACTTTCCAAAAGGTTTTTTATCAAGTCTAAACTTGTAAAAACATCAATTTAAAAAATATGATTTTGTGAGTATTAGGAACAGAAACTTTGGAAATAGTAACGGATGAGCCTACAGAGGTTGTTAAGCATTAGGTATCTGTTCTTTTTCCCCCTCGTAGAGTTTGACATGAAAACAGTAGCCCGTTTCTCCACAACATAATAACCACTGTTTGAAGCCAAATCTGATAGGTTTTCCACATATAAATTGCTTCAAGAAGTGGTGGGTGAAGTAGCGAACCACTCAAGTTTGTAGAAAACGAGGTATATTTTCATCGATCTCCTATAGGTCAGAAAGATTATCAATATTTTCTGGTGGAAATAGAACAATATGTATTTCACTGTCATCATCAAGAGAATCCAAAAATTCTTCACCATTCATAAGTTATACTAGTTGGTTTAAACTCAAGAACTCCCGTTCAGCTATGCCTAAAATCGGAATAAAAAACGTAGTATGGGCCTAGGAAAATACACAGGATATGCTATGATCCCCAAATGGGTATCACTATTAAAACTAGCATAGTTTGTAAATGTTGGTGAAAATGAGGAAACCTACCATGTTACTGTATTATGGAAATGTTAACCATTATAATATATCAAAGTAGAGTGATATAAAAAATGTTTACATACTAGAAAATGTATAGATAAAACACATAATCTTATATGTAAGCTGCATACCTGTAACAAGATGTATAACTAAATACAAAATTACACCATTCCTACTACTGTAATGCATAAACATAACCTCAATGAACCTATGCCTCAATACAGGTGTTAATAATTAACAAGCAAATGCTGAATACCCAACTGTTTAAACACAAAATTCCCAATTAGGGCTCATGGCAGGGAATGAGTTAAAAGCAGTATTTTCATTAAAAAAAGTTCACAACCAAGAAAAAAAATTATGAGGTACTGTTTGCTGGATAATAATTAAATTTGAAAAGCTAACAATAGGCTAATATCTAACTCTTAGAGAAATACCATGGCCGACTAAATGGCTAAATAATAGTAATTAATATACTGGTACTTTGGTATTATACCTTCTACACACCTATAGGAAATATAGTACATTACAGATTAAAATTATACATAAATAAACCTATATATTAAACTTTTACAAAAGTACCCAAAAATATTTTCTGAACAAGAACAGTTATTTTAAATAAACCAAATAAAACTTATCTTGAAGGTATATATACAAATATAACTAAACACTTTTAAATGTTTATAAACTTGCCTATTGTAGCACTTACTTTGTTGAGGACGGCCGTTTCGGGAGATGTGTCCCATTGTCAACTCAGACCGTAACTCCGGAGTTACTGTCTGAGTTGACAATGGTACACATCTCCCGAAACGGCCGTCCTCAACAAAGTAAGTGCTACTATAGGCAAGTTTAAAAGTGTTTAGTGAAAACTAGTAGCTCACGTGAAGATGGAATCAACACATACAAATATAACCTTATTTTTCAAACATGCTAATTTATATACTAATTGTTTAGAGATTATTTCACTATTTTATACAACTTGACTAAATACCTATATTAAATTATAGCTTTGAAGTATCCAGTTAGGGCAGATTTGGTTTAATGTTATACAAATTTGCTATATAGCCTACCTACATAAAAATATACCTATGAGGTATCCAGTTAGGATGGATTTGGTTGTAAGTAATGTAAAGGTTTAGTTATGAATACAGTATTTTCATTCAGTAATATCCTACATCCCCTATAGGTGAATGGTAGGTATAATACCAAAATGTGCAAAGACAGTGGAATTTTTGGTAAAAATATAGTCTTAATGATGTTGGTTCTAAAAGTTTTTGTTATTAAATTACTCGTTTTAATGTGTAGAACACGAATGTCAACTTTTTTCCGCAGAAAATACGGAAAGTTACTTTTTTCACATTTTCAAAGTTAAGGCTGTAAGAACTGCGCGGCCGGTTCACGCTCTACATGCTATTAGACTATTATTAAAAATATGCAGAAAAATTAATTTTCCGCGGAAAAATCGATATTCGTGTTCTACACATTAAAACGAGTAATTTAAAAACAAAACATACATTTTTAACCAACACTTGTCTCGGTAAGTTTTTATAAATTTACAAAACAAATTAAAGTTCGGATAGTCATAAACTAATGTAAAAGTGATTAATTAAGATTCACGGAACACGTAAGGGACACAAAATTCAAAAATTGTGAAATGGCTACAGTTTTCTTGTTTTCTTCTGTTATTATTCATTGCAATATTGAAAATTGTAATAAACTAGAATCATTTGCTGAAAATATTGTTTTTGGTTTAATAAATTTTAGAAAAATAATATTAATCACGCTTATGTAGACAACTAAATACTACTTTAATTAACGTATTTCAGTGGGATAGTATTCAATGCCTATTGAAATAACTGGTTGATTATATAATAATTTTATGGTTACGGATTACATAAGTAGGTATATTTGAAAAGAAATGCGTTAAAAAGTATTTCTATATACACTAATGACTATAAAACAAAACACGAAATCTAAAGAAATCGTTTCAAAACAAAACTATCATTATATCGGATGTAGTGATGTTAGCCCTTAGGTCCACAGCTGACGCGGCGTTGCCATATTGTATATTACGACCTTGTAATAGAGTCGCCATGGAAAACCCCAATTTCTGATTTTAAAAATAATGTGTATTTTTTAATACTGTTATCACTTAAATACTATTATACTTTTTTTGTATTTTAAAAATGTGTACTTGAAATGTATTCCTTATTTTGATGTTATACATATTTCAATTATACAACATGTAATTATTAAACGTACCATTACAACATACATATAAGAATGGACGATTCAAATGGCTGTGGAACCATATGACCCATTTTCAACAAATCACAAGTGCAGTCAGTCATATGACAAACTGCGATAACTTCTATTGCTTTCTGCTTGTGAATTAAGAGAAATTGAAAATGGCAAGTCAAACGCAAGGAATTCAACAGTTGCTCTCAGCTGAAAAAAGGGCTGCAGAAAAAGTCGCAGAAGCTAAGAAAAGTAAGTTTATAGGTTTAGGTTTATAGACATATTATAATATCGATGATTTTAATCTATAATTGCAAAAGTAAAACCTTGGGCGAGGCCTTTTTGTATTAGATATAACCATGAATATATTTATAATTATCAATTATCATTATTGTTATATTTTATACATCATTTTCGCATCTTAGCGAAAGGGAACTCTTGAACCACTGAGTTTTACTTTTGGATCAAACCCACCCAAGACTAAAAATATGATCACAACTTTATAAAGTCAAACTAATAATAATGGTTAGGTAGTGTAACTGAAAATATATAAATGAAAATTGTCGGGACATAATTTAGTAAAACAGTAACATATCAATTAGTTAATTCAAGGATAATAGAAACCAAAATAAGCCCTGGCTAGCAGATCACTATTGCTCTCAAGTTTTTTTAAGTATTATTCATATGTCAAATTAAAGATATTTTGCAAAGTATTGAGTTCTGATAATTATATAAATACCAAAATCATTATTTTCTACTTATATCAAGAGGATAGGGCCAAGTGAATATCTGCTAGCACTCTTTGATTTTAAAAATCGAAAGAGTGGAAATTCTTATTGATGGCTAATTTTATGTGTTTGAACACATAAGTTGAATAAGGTTTAAATGTTACTTTTTCAGTAGTAATTAAAAATCGCTTTTAGTTATTATTTACAAATATTATCTACTAGTTAAAAACCTGTTCTGCTATAACAGTTATTCTGAAATCGTATATAGATAAAGTATTTTGGTTTGTTATAAAACATTGATTGAATACATTTCTCTTATATAAATTTATGATATATTAGCATTTTTTTCAAATTTAAACCACTAATTCTAGTTTGCGACATTTATAATAACGTTTTCTTTGTTTAGGATGTATTTTTGGAATTGACAAAATTGGAGGTGACGGTGTTATATAATATGCATACCTTAATTGAGTAACGAAGTTCATTTATACATTTTGATTTTTCAAGTAATTTTCTAAGTTACGCTTAAGGAAGTTATATCAAAAGAATCTACTAATTATTTACAATCTTTATGTAACTGATATCTGGAGATAGAAAAAAGTCTTTAGGAATACAAAAATGTCGTAAAACTTGCTGATAATATGGAAAAAAAATTTTAACTTTAAATAAAAGTAACTTCACATTACATACCAAACATGAAAATCACAGTTATTTTTATAAAACAATACTATGTTTTACTACATTTGAAATATTTTTCTACATTATTCTAATATAGTATCCTGTTGGGATTGATTAGATTTTTTTAATAAAATACATAAGTTCTTTGTATTTTTCTCTATTTTTCCAAATTTTAAATTTTTTTGGTGTTGCCACCAAGTTTTATTATTTTTCCCTGAAGGCTTTCTCCATTGCCAGCTATAATTTTTGTTGCCAATGTTGATTACATATAGAATATGAATAATTACTCAATTTACACATGAAAAACGGTAAACATATAGTCTTATTGACGTTGGTGGTAAACTTTCCGTGTTTTCCGCGGAAAGAAAAGTCGATATTTGTGTTCTACAGATTAAAACGAGTAATTTAAGACGAAAAAAAAAATTTTAACACAAACGTCATGAAGACTATATTTTTACCAGAAAAACAATTATATAAGCAAAATGAAAATACTAGACCAGTACAATTTTGGTAGGTGCTCTATTTAGGGTAGGCGTACATGAGCTTGAAAGTAATCAGAACGCCGAGATAGAGTTTCAGTGCGTGTCATTTCAATCCTATCTTTTTTATAGTGTTTTTCCATTTTGGGGACTGGCTTCACTCTATGTTGTTTCTCCTACAAGATAGATCAAAAACAAGTGCAAGTTTACAAAAAGAAAGTAGTTTTTACGTTCTTAGTGTACAATTGTTCATTTTCTCTTGCTTCCTGTATAGTTGTCCTTGATGTTCTTCCATTTAATTGTAAGCTTTTTAACTGGAATAAAAAAAAAGTTTTTGTTTTGTTTGGAACTAATATATTTTATACTAATATTATATTATGATGAGCCTCAGATATTGCAAAAACTACTGTAATCAAACTTGTTTGCTGTTTCCTGGATAAATTGGTCGTCTACGTTGAAAGGAAATGTTGATGAGCGTATTGACCATTTATACTTTTTAGTGAATTTTTGAAAAAAATGGCTGATAGATTTAATTACCATATATATATATATATATATATATATATATATATATATATATATATATATATATATATATATAATAATAAATTTAAAATATTTCAAAAACAAGAATACTTTTAATGAATATATTTATTCAAAGCTTTTCGCCGATAAAATAGTACCAGCATCTTCAGGAAAATAATTATCTAATAAAATATTTTTACAAAATTAAATCATATGTGCTACAAACGACCATATGTTTATTAGTATTGCACTTTATGTAATTTTTTCTATAACATCAATGACCTTATAAATAGTTTGGTGCCTTGATCTCACTTGAATTTGTTCTTCAATTAATTTGTCTTTAACTGTATGCTTATAAATTTCCAATGTTTCAAATATATTCATTTTTATTCCTTTATTTAATTCTTCTATTAATTAGGTCAACAAAACCAAGAATGGTAGGCAAAACCCATGCCTTAATTGACTGCATGTTATAGTTCGGTTCAGTTAACACGTTCAGCACGGCTAGCGTTCTGGCACGCTCTGGGTTTTCTTACAGATGCGCTCCCAGCTTATTTCCTTAGATACGGCGAACTCACCGGCATGCTAACTCCCAGGCTAATTGAAACTTCTCTAGTGTCAGTATCTGTATAAAGGTTTGATTTTTACGGCAGTGCTTTAAAAGAGTTTGGAGAACATTGTGCCAGAGTTGTTTTTAAATCCGACCATCCCAAGTTAACTTTTGATGCTTCAACTGAAAAAATGATTCAGGAAGTTTTATGAACGGATTTAATTTGGTTTAACTTTTATATTTTAATGTTTTTTTTTAGTTTGAAACATTTAACGTGGCAGAATATCCGGTAAAAACAACGATCATAAAAATTAACCAAGCTTTCTGAACTAACACAAGAATGAACGATAAATGTCCTATTAGAGTTAATAAACCAACTAGAGGTGTAAATATGAGTCATTGACAAAATGCTTGGACGCCCGATAACCTAATGTGTCAACATAAGATTGTAGTAAACAAATGTCAGCTAATCTCGGCTATAAATAGTCTCAGACGTGACATGTGTATTATCTATGTCTCCGTTTACATTATCGATCTCTATGGCTTTGTGGAACACGTGGCACAAATGTTGCTAGCTCAGCTACTTATTTTTATTCGTGCTGTGAAAAAATGTCAAAAAGAAAGTGTTTAAGTGTAGCAGAAAAAGTGAGTGTTTTACTATAGGTTAATGAAGGTGTAAAAAAGTTGGGTGCTGCGAAAAAATTCGGTATACTTCAGAGTTCGCTATCCACTATTCTAAAAAACCGGGATCAAATTCTAAAACAAAGTGTTTCTTATGATTTGCAAAGAAAGAAAATGAAACTTTGTACATTTGACAATATCAATAACGCGATGATTAAATGGGTTATGGTAAAGCGCGAGAAAAATCTTCCATTGTCAGGAAATCTTATTAAAGAAAAGGCTTTGGAATTTGCAGTATCATTAGGACACAGTGACTTTAACGCAAGTAACGGTTGGATAGAAAAATTCAAAAACCGCCATAACATTGTTCAAAAAGTTATTTCGGGAGAAAGTGCTAGTGTTATAATCCCCACTTGTGAATTTTGGAAAGAAAATGTGTTGGAAAAAGTTTTAAATGATTATGAACTGAAAGACATTTTCAATGCTGATGAGATGGGTCTGTTTTTTAAATGTTTGCCCAACAAGACACTAACTTTTAAAACCGACCCTTGTTTTGGAGGAAAAGGAAGCAAAGAAAGGATCACCGTTTTAGTCGCAGCTAACATGTTAGGGACATGATAACTTATCATAATAGCCTTAAGGTCTATTCACACACATCAGTTCCGGCGCGTCACAGGTCAGTCACATCAGTCACGTCACAGTCAAAACATTTATTCTATAATGGATTTCCTGTTGCGCTATCTACACTCATCCGGCGCAGGTCCGTCAGTCGCTCTGCCGGCGTCCGTCAGTCATTTTCAGATTTCTTCCCACCGATATTTTTCGATTGTTCGGACGCCTGACGGTCGTATGACGGATGTGTTTGCTATTTTAAAAGGATTGCGTTTTTATATAAAAGTTGTATTTCTGTGTAGAATTTATATTTTAAAGACTGTTTGTTACGATTATCAAGATGAATGATGAAAAATTGATAGAATGTGTTCGCAAAAATATAGTTTTGTATGATATGTCTAACGCTAAGTACATGGACTCGTCTGTAAAGAATGAAATTTGAAGAATGAAATGCACTTCCACTTTACCGAGTAAAATATGAAATGTTTCACTTGTCATCCTAAAATATTTAAAGAACTTAGTTTCATCGTCCATTAGTCCCTTAAATAACTTGATGAACTCTCCCTGACTTTCCCGTTTCTTCCATAAATCATGAACCCATATCCTCCGCTTTTTTCTCTTATTTTCAATCTCTTCGTCATCTAAGGCTATCGCTATTGCAGCTAACTCTACTATAGTAAAATCAGCCATTGAGGTAATTATATACTATCCAATTTAATTCACTCATGATAAAATAAGCTTGACTGTAAGATCACTGTATAAAGTGACTGACGACTGACTGAAGCCAACTGACGGACAGTTGACTGACGAATTCCGGACGCAACTTTGACTGAACTGAGACTGAACTGTGACGGAACTGTGACTCGACTGATGTGTGTGAATAGACCTTTACAGAGTAGACCCTATGAAAAATATTGAATATGGATATCTAATACAATGAAGAAACATCAATAAAACATTTAACAACTTTGAATGTCAAATAAATTGAGACTTTATAAAACATTATCCTATATTAACATTGGCCTATTACACTAACTACGCTCGCGATATTATACTGTATCCCTTTCATTACCACAGGTAGTGTGATATGCGTAAGATGGGGTGGGAGCATTCTTTACAACACAACCTCTCAATAACGAATACCTCTCTACAAAGAATTTTATCTCTGGATAATCGACTTCCTTATATATATATATATATATATATATATATATATATATATATACATATATATTAATTAAATAAAATTAATAGTAACTATTAAAATTTAATATCTCAAACTATAAATGTAAATAATTCCTCATTGATATTAATAACAAATTATCAATCTTATTAAGATTAATGTCAATTGGTTATTCAATCATATTTAAGGTTAAACATATAAATAAAGTGAAATTAGTAATTATATTATCGAAAACTTACCTGATAAAATGAAACAGATAGAAAGTAAGCTGTGTTGCATGTGCACTGTCTCATTACCAACTGTGTACTAGTGGAAGGAACGCTGGTGATAGAATTGACGCTAGATAGGAGGAGAAACCTGCCCAGATACCTTTTGAGGTAGGCCGAGCATATCCGATAGCTATCGGCATCCCATGTGTGTTGCTCCATTACTACGAAGGTGTTTCCTATCCGATTGAAAACTATCTCGGCGTCCCAATTACTTTCAAGCTCATGTGCACCTACCCTTAAGATTACAAATTTAAATTAACTCAATAAATTTCTATAAAATTATTCAAACAAATTAGTTCTATTGGCATTGTACTTTAATATATTTAAAAATGCATTATTTTTTCAATATTATTTTGACTGGTGATTTCTTGATGCTTTGTAACCTAGAAAGTTAAGGTGTGAATAATAGTCTAATAGGTTAGATGTTATTTTCTCCCTGCTTATTTACTGCACCCATTTTGTCTTCTTGGTACAGTTTTTACTTGGGTTTAACAAGATAAAACCCCATGTTAGTTACAGTATTGTTGAGGGTGTTATTATTAATACTGTTATGTTATTATGTCATATGGTACCATTTCTCCCACAACTATTGGTCATATCGCCCATTAATACAAAAAGGTTAGACAGGCCTGCACTAGACCAAGCCTTGGCAGAATAATTTTTCTGTGATCATAAATTGGCAATTAGATGGGAAGCTCATTTCTCAAGTGCTGTTTCAATTCTATAGAAACAATTTCTTCTAAAGATCTAGTTTATAATTTCACACAAAATTTGTAAGATTAAGCTATTTAAGATTTGTAAACCTAATAAAGAAAAATACTTCTAGTTATAAATATTTACTTCTGTAACTATACATTACAGACTACAATTATTATATTCTACATTCCTAGTAGGCTCTCGGTATCATATATTTCTCTCTCTTTACATGTTTTGGATATTTTTTGTCAGAACTTTCTACTTACTTGGAACAGTATTGAAGGTTTCAATTTTTAAAAGTAATATTAAACTTTTTTCTTCTTGCCTTAATTATAATTACAAAAACCAAGAATTAATTTTGTATGTATTTGTTTTACAGGGAAAGCCCGTAGGTTGAAGCAAGCAAAAGAAGAAGCCCAGGATGAGATTGAAAAGTACAGGCAGGAAAGAGAAAAGCAGTTTAGAGAATTTGAGGCCAAGGTGTGGTATTAAAATTGTTCAGAGTTATTATTCACAGAAATGTTTAGAAGTTTTTAAAAGCAATGTTGTAACGGTTTGATTTTCAATTTTGATCAAAATTAATTGTAAAAGCTTCCTAGTTATAAAGTTGATTTTATCAGAACTTGTTTTTCAGAATAAGTACATGACCATGTATTAAGTAAATAGATTCTGGTTATTTTTCTCTGTTGCTCTTTTTTTTATCAAAAGGAGAATATTATATTCAATTTCATATATTTTGATAAAGGTTTACCATCTTCATTATTTTACTTTCCACCTATGTTAATAAACAATGAATTCTAAGGAAGAATAAAGAATTCAGTATCCATTAATAGTGATTAAAACTTACATATAAAATCAGCATATAAACTTAACGTCAGATCACATTTGAATTAATTGTTCAGGAATTACCACTTTTTGTTATACTACATTAGTATAAATTAAATAAAGGAATTTTGGTAAGTATTGGCTGTTAGGATTTTGCAAAAAAAAAATTATACCTGCTAAAATAGAAAGACCTTGGAAAAAGACAAAAAAAATAATAGAATGCTGCGGCAACACCCCAAATATTAAACCTTGAACAATCGCATCTGTTCTCTTTTTTAATAGATAAATAAATCTTTTTAACATCCTGTTTTTGTTTGTAAAATAGAGCACTACAATATAGTAACTTTATAGTTAGCTATTAAAAAAATGGAAAATTAACTAATACATACAACAGTTGTAAGTACACAGTTAGAACTTTAATGCTGCTTTCTTGAAACAAAAATATGTACTAAGATTGAGACGACTTGTTAATAAGTTGGCTCATTTTAGCAAACTTTTTTTTATAACCATATCTAACCTAACTGGACATTTTGTAGCTATATTTTAATTTAGTATAACACTATAATCACATTAAATTAGTTGCATTAAATCATGATATCACTGGTGTTTGGCAAGTTTTTAGAATTATTGCATATCTTTATTTTCAATGGTAAATTACATTTTATAATAGTAAAACATGTTATGGAAATTTTATTTTGTATTTTTTTTTACATCTGCAATTTTACTATCACATTGTTTTTTTATATAATTACAGTATATCAAAAATACCAAGAAGGTACATGGTTATAATAGGTTTAGTTATTAAAAAAATGACATATTTATGTCAACTAACGGATTCCTCGATTGAAGTTAGGAGCTTTAAAACATTCTACTAGCAGGCTGATTGATTCGCTCAGCCTAACATGGGTATTTGTTGGGTTTCAAGAGAGTTTATTTATCGCTTCTCAAAACTTACAGCCTAAATAAAGATAGATAGTTATAGCCCATAAATTGATCGTCTGTCAGTCATTTTAAACGGGAAAAATTTATTAGTTTTTCCGTCAACTGGATGTAAAATAGATAATTTGCGGTCATCCAAGATGGATCATTTATTGCGAGAGAACGAAATGAGTGTAGGTGCAATACATGTACACAAAGAGTGCTTCAAATCCTATCACAGTAAAATAAAATTCTAAATTAAAAAATTCGTGTAACTGTATAAAAAACATTTCCTACAATTAGGGAATTCTCACAATAAGTGAGAATATTTTGCTGGTGAAATACAATTCACTTGACACAACGAATTAAATCACAATAGATAATTGCAGCAGTGGATATCTAATTAGACTCTTGATGGGTTAACAAAGCGATATATTTTTGTTTATATCTTCTATCCTAGCCAGAAAATTTCTTTCTACATTGTAAAATTTATATACAAATTGTTAATGTGGTATAAAATTGTGTCACTTAGTTTTTGTTAGGTTTGAATTTCTTCTAAACTTTATAGATTCTGACTTTTTAAATACGTTTAAATTCTTTAGAATGTACATTTTAATAATATATGTAAAAAGTAAAAAATCTAATGCAGTGGGAAAACTATAAACCTCTACCTATATTTGTAGGATATGTCTTGCTAACAACTTGGAATAATTTCTAAAGTTAGAATGTTTTAACAAAATTCAAAACCAATAATTTCTGTATAGTTATTTATACGATGACATACATTGAAAAAAAATTGTTTGCTCTTAAAAGCATTCCAACCTTTACAGTTATTTTTACTAAACACTTGTGTATTTATATTTATAGCTTGCGAAAACTGGTAGCTGACGTGAAGATGGAATCAACAAATATAAAAAAAAGTTATTTGTAATTGAAAGTGAAAGATGGTTACAGTAATAAAACAGTATTAAAAAGTATTAGGTTTCATAAGCCAATTAACATATAACAGACTGTAGTCTATTTGTATTTTTTTAAATCCTCTATGTATAATAAAAATGTCTTATTTTACCTAGCATATGGGCTCTCGGGAAGATGTAGCAGCAAGAATCGAAGCGGACACAAAAATAAAAATTGATGAAATGAACAAAGCTATAAGTCTACATAAGGAAGCTGTAAGTTTTAATTATATTTCGCCATTAAATCTGAATTTTAATATGTATTATCAAAGTTAAAGACAGTTTATGTGGAACAAAGCTTTTCAAATTAAATTTGATATTGTATTATTATTTTGGTTATTAAAATGTTTCTTTAAATAATTGTTATGTATATTGCCTATTTATTGAGTTTTTTTATAAGGAAATTAAAATTGTCATACTTAGGTAATAATAATGATGATGACAAAAAGTGTATTTTGTGGCAAAATTAATGTTAGACAAAGCTAAATTAAACAAAGCTCAAATGGATATTCTAGAACTCTGTATTTACTTTAATACAAGAAATATTCCTAAAATAATAAATTTTGTTTTTATGAAAGTAAATAATCAGACGTTTTGTAGGATATCCAATTTTTTATTACTTAAAACCTAGTGTTTTAAGACACATTTCCCTCATATTTCTTTGATTCCCTTTTTATTTCTTTATTTAAAAAATAGAGTTCTCTTCTTGTAGAATTTATAGAAAACTTTTATTAAAAATGTCAAGGAATCTAATAATTTTAGTTTTCTCCTTCAGAACAATATTCCATTTACAGGTATTACTTTAATGCATTTTTTGCAAAGGTATCTTAAGTAATATAGTGGCTATCTTAACCAATGGCCTTTGGCATCGTTCAAAATAACCTGCTTTCTCATTGGGTATTCAGAACTTCATAATTTTGTTTCTTGCACAATCGCCTATATTTTGGATTCATATAACTGTGTTAGTGCCTAAGTGATTTTTTGTTTTGTTTTGTTTATAATTGGTAATAATGACTGAACTTCTAGTGTTCCTAATTTAAACACATCTGACCCAAGTGTAATTCACTGTTTTGATAGAACTATAGCAAGTTTGATAACAGTACGGGGAGTGGCCTAGACAAAAGTACATTGACCAGGTGAAGCTGAACAGAGTAGCTTTATTAGAGAAGGAGATCTAGTCTGATCTTGTTAAGGTCTTAGTTAACCCGGCAGGATTCACGTCACGGTCTTATCCACTTAGCCTTCACAGTTTTTGTAATATCTTGAACTGCCGATTTCTGTAACCTTCCACCGATCCAGTACCTTGAAATAGACTCGTTAGCTGTTGGACCCCATGTTTGTCTTTCCGCTAACTTCAATGACAGTCATAGTACAGTAGCCTAAAGAGACACTAGTTTTGAATCTACCGTGCGGGACCCCTCACATGTGCTAAAATCTGACATACATTTTGCAATTCACATTTGAGTTATTGAACCTTTAGTGTGCTGGGTGTTATATTTATTGTCTTATTACTCAATATGAATCGATCAGAGGAAGAAAGACTTGCCAGACTGTTAGATAACATAGAAAGATATGAGGAAGAAAGGATCGTAAAAAGAAAAATTCTGGTAGTGTCAGAATCTCTGGTGGTTTTCGTGACATACCTCCTATTGAAGTTGTTGAAGAGCTGGATTTAGGTGATGAACAACAAGATCATGTTGAAGTATAAGAAGAAGACACAGAATCAGAATAATATACAAATATGGAAACAGAAACCTCAATATAGTCCTGCAAAACTACCCCAAACAACTTGCTACTGAGCTATGCTGTGGTTAAATGTTTCAAGGCATACATGATACTCCAATCGCCTATAAAAATAAATTGTTATGTCCTGTGTAATGTAACAACACTAAAACTATTATACTCTTGAGAGTAACCTATTATCTACAACACTTATAATGTCATTTGAGAAGCAGCTCTCATTCCCTGGACACTTGATAGAAAATCATGTTTATTTTATTGTGATCACATTTATAATAGTTGACATTTATATAACCATATTATGGAAAATATTCACAGGACAATGCACCAATCCTAAGATAACCTATTAGCCAAATTATGATGTCATCCAAATAGAACCTGTGACTTTTATATGCATAATACAAGTCTTCTTATAGTTCTAATCATAAGATATTTTTTTGCATTGAGCAAAAATATGAATATGTTTTTATAAAAATATGAATCTGATAGCTGTATTATGAATAAAAGACATAAATATAACCCTAAGTATGCGTTTTTAAATAATGTGTCTCAAATCACACTGAATAATATACAATGTGTACCAAAAAGAACGACCCGATTTTAACTTGTAATAATATTGAAACAAATATCACTAGGTAACCAAAACACCGCCAGGTTTAATCGCCATTGTTTAGTTTCAGAAAAAATCCGCTGTATGTCGCTACGAGCGCTGACGTAGATCGTGTAACCAGTCTCGCTCAATATGGCCTCCGCGCAACAGAAGGCATATTGTGTTTTGAATTTAGTCATACTCAATCAGTGGTCACAGTTCAGCGGGAGTTTCGTATTCGATTTCGTGCTAAACCACCATCACCAAAGAACATTCGACGGTGGTATAAACAGTTTGAAGAAACCAGGTGCCTCTGTAAAAAGAAAAGACCTGGTCGGCCACACGTTCCTGAACAAACAGTAAAACGAATCCGACGAGCCTTTGAGCGGAGCCCTCATAAGTCTACACATCGTGCTAGCCGAGAGCTTGCGTTACCAGGCATGACAGTGTGGCGTGTGTTACAGCGTCATTTAGCCCTCAAACCATATCGATTACAACTGGTACAAGCTCTTCGAGCTAGTGACAAAGTGAAGCGTATGGACTTTAGCAATGCTATTCTACAGGACATGGAAGATGACACTTTTGTGTCACGGTTGATATTCAACGATGAGGCAACATTCTATATTAGCGGTAAGATTCACCGTCATAATGTGCGTATATGGGGGCTCGAAAATCCTCATGAAACAATTGAATACGAACGTGATTCACCAAAAGTGAATGTTTTTTGTGCTGTTTCGCAAAGCAAGGTTTATGGACCCTACCTTTTTGAGGAACTGTAACTGTAACACTACAGAACTTATCTTGCAATGATACAGAACTGGTTATTCCCACAACTTATTGACTCTGACAATTTCATCTATCAGCAAGTACAGGCCCGCGAGACCAGGCTTTACACTCATGGCCTCCTAGGTCCCCTGACATAACACCATGCGATTTTTTCCTGTGGGGATATGTTAAACAACATGTTTACGATCCTCCCTTACCTCGTGACATTGATGAACTAAAAACCAGAATATCAGCTGATGTAGCTTCAGTAACAGAAGACACCTTATGCTCAGTTTGGGATGAATTCAGCTATCGGCTAGATGTCGTCCGTGCAGCCAATGGAGGACATATTTAACATTTATGATGAATTTTTATAAACTTATGTCTTTTGTTAGTGATTTAGTATGAAATTTGTTGGTTTTAAGCCCTTCTTCCTAATAAATAATCTATTTAAAATCGGTTAATTCTTTTTGGTACACACTGTATTCCTCAAACACGATTCAATGACAAACTCAACTTCATAGTTAGTAGTGCTTATAGTTGTTATAACTTAATTATTACACTAATTAATTACTTGCCAACTTATAATTTATGTAGATTTTCGAAAACTTGAGTCAGTAAGTTAGTGTTTTTCAAATGACTTAAATTACAAGTTCGCAAGTCATAAATTAGTGTAATAATATTTGTTATTAAATTCAACTGTTACAGTCATAATGAACTTTCCCTAATCATAATGAATAAAATCCATAAGACTATCATAACATCTATCTACTAATAGTTTAGATGTATTAGCTATAATGACTTTGTCATTGAAACACTTTGAGTAAAAAGTTCTTGATTGTGAGTTAATGTTCATTGTTGTTTAATTATTACCTGAGATCACAAATGAAGCTCCAAGGTTTTGTTATGAATAAACACTATTATTAAACATTGTTTCAGGGTAAGTTAAGGTAAGTCAGGTAACTGGGGGATTAGGACCAGCCTGGGTGGTCAATAGGCGGGGACAGCCCTGCAAGTACATCCCATTAGTGAGGCATCACCAACAACTCCACTTATTGCGTGTTTGTCTCTTGTTGATTCGGCCGACATTAAGGGTGATTACCGGCTTCGCTTCGTATAACATAACTTTCTAACCATTCATAAATTGAAATTAAAATTTGTAATAAGCTTCAGTTATAACGCTTCAAGCCGACTGATTAACATGAGAGAAAAACGCAATTGTTTGTTTAATAATAATTAAGAAAAGAGTATCAATTCTATTTCTCAAATAATGTGTGTTGATTACATTATGGTTTTTAAGTGGAGTAATCGGCGATATGACACCAATGAATGTACTCGCCGGGCCTTCCCCGCCTATTCATTGGCCAAGCAGTTCCTAATCCTCCAGCTACCTGGTTTGCCTCAACTTACCCTGAGATGAGATTTAACAATATTTGTCAATTATGTACTCTTGGATTTGCCTGTATTTTATTCATTGCTTAATAAAAACAATTTTGTTCTAGGTTATACACAAATTTTTGGATCTTGTGTATGATATAAAGCCAGAGCTTCATCAAAACTACCAAGCGGCAAAGTAATGTCCGCTGCTGCACAAACCAGCTTATAAACTGTACTTCACAGTATTTGTAAATGTTTAAGTTGAAGTTACATATTCCAGTATGTCAATATGTGTATGTCAATATTTTGTGCTAAAGGTATTATAATAGGATTTATGTAAATGTGTAAACAATGTATTTTTAGATTAGATTGAGATAAAATCAGTTTGACATTAGTAATAACCACTATTCCTTAATAAAAGTTAACACAAATCCATAAAAACATTCCTACATTGTACATTCATCTATATTAAACATTTTAAATTATTTTTAGATTTGGTTGCGGAGGAAATAAAACTGTTGATTCTGTAATTAGTATTTTTATATTTCCTTTCAAAATTGTCAGGTATACGTTTCTGGTGTGAACCTAACCTAATCCACTCCTTTATAATTAAGCGATGCTAGAATTAAATCAGGAGACTTATGTATCATAAGAATCCCTGCATATAACAATGTTTTGAAGATCCCTTCCCATTTTATTATAGATAATGCATTGTTTGACAGCCGTACAGATAGAGGCTTTGTTTTTGTAAAACATTTTAAGCAGTTTATTGTAATTGTGCCTAAATGTAATTGGGTATCCAATTCTTGCTATTGGTATGTACATTAAGTTATAAATTAATCACCATTTATATTTTTAACTATTTAAAAATTCCAGTTTTTAACTAATTACTAACTGTAGTAAATGATCGAATTTTAATACCTTACTAATCATCTAGATATATAAAAAAATTAGTAACTCACAGAGTAATTTTCTAATTTAGATATATTAGCCTAAGTTAGCTGAAGTATCATTTATTTAAAAAAATTTTGTTTGAGAGTAGTCACAATATTAGACAAAGAATAAAAACTGTTTACCCATGAAATATGTACTGTATAAATTTGTTATAAAATGGTAGAAGCAAAATAGAAGTAAAACGGTTTTTCAATTTATACAGCAGATGTAAATCATCCTATATTTATTATTTATTCAAGGGTGGTAACATAATTATTTCAGTACATGCTTATTTACTTTTTTATTTTCATATTCTAAAAGATATTATTTGGAATTTACATGCTAAACATTAGACAATCTGATTTGTGCTTGGTTACTCTCATGGGCCTTACCTCACTCTATCTTACTCTCGACGACCTCCGGCTAACTTCTCTTCAAATCTCACCTCGATGACCTTTCCTTATCTGCAAGAAAGTAATGGTTTATCCCATGACTACAAACCCTGGTTCGGGACCTGTATCTCAAGGAATAAACCTCCCAGGAGAACTAACCCCTGAATTTGTTACGAAAACCAATTAGCCTCCTACAAGCCTTTTAAGCTTCTTTCGGGGTAGTGGAATCTTTGAGAGGCACTTTTAACTTATAGACTACAATTAGATATCTAGTGAATTTATTTTATCTGAAATGAAAACAAAGCTAATGGCGGTGTTTGGGCATTTTCTTGGTCGAGATGATGTTATGAGGATATTTGAGAATTTGCCCAAATACCTGTACACTCCCCTGTCACATCGAAGCACTTTATACGGTTGGATCTTTAACTTCGTTTGCTGGAAAACACGACCGCTTGTGATGGTGATCAAGACGCTAATGTTCGCGTTCCCCCGACAAAGGCCCTCTTTCTTCCCAAAAGACCAAACTCGTACGTCATTACGTTCATCTTAAATTTTAAACCAATGGGAACACCGTTACCATGGTAATCATACTGTTTATTTTTAATTTTGACATCATTCTGCTTGTATTCGTTAAACTTATTTCTTCTCGATTTTTATGAAAGTCTTTTCTTTAATGCAATGTCATTTTATAATAATTTTTTTGTCTATATTTCTTCCAATTTATTTAATTTACTGTTCCTTTTCATATATCAAATTACGACAGCAGTGCTGTTTCCTCAGTTTGGCAAGATCTTATAAACAATCTCTCTACACGTTTTGTAACCGAGTTAAATATAAGTTTATTCCTAACCTCAATTCTAGGTTATATCATTATAGATTACGATTATTTCCTTTAAAGAATTACAATTTTCCCTAGCTATGCCTAACTTACTCTCCTTACACTTCTTATTCTTATATTTACTATTCATTATTATATTTGGTTAAAATTGTTGTAATATTATGCCTTTTGGCCTAGTCCCATACTCTTCACAATTACTGTCCTATTGGCACCTGTTATTTAGACTAGCCTCTTATAAGTTATAGTTTTGTTTAATATATCTTACTGATCACAATTTGTTCTCTCTATGTCTAAATTACTCTGTCTACTCTTTCTTAGTCTATTATTTATTAGTTTGTTGTTTATTTAGTCCAAATTTAATTAATATTATGCACCTTGGCTTAGTTCCACTAACTACACTTTTACTGTTTAATTTGAACTGGTCGATTTGGCTTTAGCCTATTTAAGAGTTATGTTTGTCTATAATATATTTTAACACACACAGTTTGTCTAATTTAGTGTTAAGTAAATCTGTTTACATTTCTTTTTCCTATAGTTACCATTTTTTATATCATTAATTTAAAATAATTTTAATATTAGGCACTTTGGCCTAGTTACATATTCTGTACTATTTCCATATTTCTTGCATCGGTCATTTTTGCCGTTGCAATACACACAAGTTTGCACACAGACACCTGCACATATATAGCCTATACATGTTTTCACATAAATATATATTTTCACATATATATTTGTATATTTTCACATAAATACACCTCAAATTTGAAACAGTTGAAAGAAATTAGACACCTGTCTTAGAGGGAAATAACTATTTAAAAATTAGTCACTACTACATTAGTTTATGACTATCCGAACTTTAAATTTTGTGAAAACTTGCTGAGACAAAACGTTTTTGATCTCTATTTGGCAATCTTCATCATTATCATTGGAGATATCATTATCTTCACCTTGGAGATATTGGGTTAAGTGATGACAGTTTTAAAGGTAGATTTTTGATAGTATTAAAGAGTATGTATGTTTTGTATTGTGTTTGTTCATTTAATATGTTTGTACTTTGTGTTTTCTGTGTCTGTAAATTTCATATTGTTCTAGTGTGTTGAGATGTGGTCCTTTTTTGTTGATGTCTAAGATTTCTAGGTTATGGTAAATGTCTGTGTATTTGTGTCCTGTTTCTTTTATTTGATTTTAAAATGCTGGGTAGGTGTTCGGTTCGTGTTCCTCAACTCCTTGTTTAAAGCTGTAACCTGTTTGCCCAATTTAGAATTTGTCGCAGTTTATTTGTACACACCTGGTGCTTGTAGTTTATCTTTGTTGTTAGTGTCGTGTTGTATTTTGTATTGTAAATTGTTATTAGTTTTGTATGCTATTTTCTATCCGGTTTTTTAAAATTTATGGGCCATTTTATTTGATGTTTTGTTTATGTATAGTATTGTGATGTATTTGTTTTCCCTGTCTATAGTGTTCATTTTTGTGCGTTTTGATGTATATTGTGCCATAGTTTGTCTATTATGGTGGTGTTCTATCCATTTGTGTATGCTAAATATTTAATGGAATCTAGTTCTTTGTTTATGCTTTCTGTGGTCATTGGAACTTCTTTAAAGTCTATTTAAAAATTGTTATCAATTAAAGAATATGATTAGAATTATTATTAAATTGCAAACAAAATACTGTTGTACTAGTACATTTTTTTTCAAAAAAATTTAATGGAATTTAAAGTTATCCTCAATAATACAGAACTGGTTTCGATACCTATGTAAGTGCGCAGCACCTAGGCGGAAGGTAAGTTATCACTTGCTTTTCATGAAAATAGAGAATAGATAGGTCAGATCAGATCTTAATGAGCTCCTGGACAAGAAACTGGTAAGGCTATATGCTCAGTATGATTTGTAATCAGATTCTTGGCATACAGTAGATATATAAATATATACAAATCCTAGGAATTACACCCATCCAAAGTGTGGCATAATTAACTGAACTTCAGCAACGGGATAATTCGTGTTGTATACTGAACAGTTTTTTAAATAACATTGTTAGCTAACTGTTAACGAAGCTAATTTTAAAAATATTTTACTAAGTGAATATGTAATTGCTTACTTGCTGACACGTTTCAAAACATTTGCATCAGCAAGTAAGCAATTACGTATTCACTTAGTTAAGTATTTTTAAAATCAGTTTAATAATGAATTCAAGATGATTACATCAAGAAACTTGTTAACAAAGTTTTGTAATTATTTATTTGTTTTTTGTATTCAACACTAAAACTGAGTCCAAGATTCAGACTGATATATTCAAGATATGGACTATTAAATCCAAGATCTGTAGCAATAAAAAACTATTAGTAATTAGACAACTCTAAACTGGAGATATAAGATCCTATTGCACTCTGCTTGTTCCAGGCCTATATAGTAGTTTATTAATTGAGTGTGTGTATACGTAATAAGATGTAATTCATACTGGGCTCTTATTTAAAGTTCATTTTTTATTTTTTGCACCGGTTGAATTGGATCTAAGCCTCCAGTGTAAAAAAGGCTCTACAGACCTCCACTGTTGAGACGTTCTGTTAAATGTTTTTCATTAAGGAACTATTTAAAATTGTAACTGTATTTATTTTTAGAACTATACCCTTTGTATCGTATTTATTTTTCTATTTCAAATCAATGAGATATTGTGCATTATTAAATTTAATGTGACAAGCATTTTATTACAAATCTAGGTAAATGTAATTACTCATATGTTTGCTGCAGTTTATGTAAAACTTGTTTCCCCTGAGATCCTGTAATATCCCTGATAAGTCCAAAGAATGAGGCAGGATATTACAGGTAATGTGCTAGTGTTAGTCACTGTTATAGTTTTCTGATATATTTTTTTCTTTAGAACTGACCACTGCCCATGGAGGGTTACCTTTCAAAATTTTATTTTAAAAGAGGAGTGCCCTAAATAAATTTCAGTTATAAAGTACATGAAATGGCGTAACTCTTACAGGTGGGGCACAGTACTCAACTGGACAACTTATGGATTTCTGATTTTAATTCCTCATTCTGTGGAAAGTATAAGGTCAATACTTTAGGTATAGAAAAGGATTTATAAACTTGCCTATAGTAGCATTTACTTATATTTGTTGATAACGGTTGTTTCGGGAGATGTGTCCCATTGTCAACTCAGACCGTAACTGCTCTCAAGTTTTTCGTATATTAGGGTGGGGATGGGAGATAATATCCCACTCCACCCTAATACCCTAACCTACAAAAACCTTGAGATCAGTGACAGTCTGAGTTGAATGGGACACATCTCCCGAAACGGCTGTCCTCAACAAATATAAGTAAGTGCTACTATAGGCAAGTTTGTAAATATTTACAAGTATTTAGTGAAAACTAGTAGCTCACGTGAAGATGGAATCAACAAATAAAAAAAAAAGAAAAGGACTTAAATTAATTATTTCTGCCTAAAATTACTAAAGTTGGATAATATATTTATCATTTGTTGATTCCATCTTCACGTGAGCTACTAGTAATCACTAAACACTTTTAAACTGAGTTGTAAGTTAGAATTTGTAGTAGTAACACTGACTGATGAGGATGACTTGGTCATTGAAACGCGTATGAGTAAATAAATGATTAATTTGTGAGTTTTTTGTATGTTTTTATTTAAGTTTCTTGATGTAATCATCTTGAATTCACTGATTAAACTAATTTTACACTACTTAACTAAGTGAATACGTAATTGCTTACTTGCTGACTCGTTTCAAAATGATCGTTCCTTTTAGGAAGCTAACCCTCCACTAGCTGCATTTGGCTCTTTACAAACGGTATGACAGGGTTCGATTTATGACATTGGGTGAAGTGTCGGCAGATTGTGTGATGTATTGGAAAAGACTATTGGCTTCAAAGTGTGTGTGGTCATTAAGTATATTTTCCCTGTCTGTTGTGTAGTGTTTGTAGATTTTATAGTTTTCTAAGGTTGTTAGTTTTTTACTCTGTTTTAATGTGTGTAGAATATTTGAATTGGTGTGTATGTCGGTATGTGTGTGTTGGGTGTTATTTAGGTGTTTTGCGTAGCTGGATTTAGGGTTTGTTTGTTTTGTTTGGGTAATGTGTTCATTGAAGCGTGTGTAGAATGACCTGCCAGTTTGACCGATGTAATAGTTGGGACAATCGTTGCAAGTTAATTTGTAAATTCCTGAGAGTTTGTATATGTCAGTTTCTTTTTGAAAAGGTTGTATATGTTTTCTTAGCGTGTTTGTTGTTTTGTAGGATATTTGGTAATGGAGTTTTTTGAATGTGGAGGCTATTTTGTGTGTTTTTATTGTGGTAGGTGAGGGATATCTATTTGTTGTTTCTTGTGTGGCTACCAACACACATTCATAGACAACATTCTCAGGAAAATAAAACATAAACACCATCAAACAGCCACACAAACAAACCACATGCACATGAGTGCATGAGGAAGGTCTTTCATGAATTTTTTTCTCCTGTCATTACTTTCCAGGTTGTTAAATTTGTAAATTACAAAATAATTTATTTCCGCGATATTCAAGTGTCTAAAAAAAGTGACATTGGCCACCGTCTTGTTATTCGAGAGGTTGAGTACAGGGAGGATTGCTGGTCAACTGTATCGACCCCGTCCTTTGTTGAGCTGTAATCCATTATGGCTTCTAGTTTTCCCGTAATTTCATTTATGGCTGTGTCGTCGTGCATAGACGAAAGTAATAAATAATTTAATTTTTTTTTTTTTTTTTGATGTAATGAAGTAAGCACTAACTCATCCTGAAATCCGAAAATGGAACTACCTATTTCTCTTGATTTACCAGCCTATATAAACAGTGGTGGGATTTCCCGTTTATTTTGTTTAGAGTCCCGAGAATGGTTAGACCAGTTTTAAAAAGATGTTCTGCCAATGGAATGCTGGCATAAAAGTTGTCGGTTGTAATAATCCGATTTGAGCATTTTATAGGTTCAACCTATAATGTAATACCTACATTATAGTTTTAGAAATTATTTGTTAAATTAATTATTAATTAATTAATAAAATAATTAAATAGCATAAATTTATATGTTTTAAAACAAAATTATAAAAAATAATTGTGAAATATAATAATAATATACTTACATGACTGGCCGCGTGGAGTATTCTGTGCTACGAGGATGTGTCCGTGATCAAAGCCTGTTGGAAACTGAATTGAGATAAAACTAACCAAAATAGATGATTCATTCTACTATCAATATAGTCAACAACAAATACTAGGAATGGCAAGTGCCTCCTTTCAAGATTTTAAGAACTGATAACGAATAGGTGAAAAGGCAGTACAGCACCGCCAGGCGTCCGGCGGAGGGTTAATACAAACCTCCTGATAAATGTAGTTCAAGTGCTATTTGACAAAGAATTTGTGCGTACAGTTGTACGTAATATACAATTTGTTAAATTTATATCAGTTCTATTATCAAGAAAATATGTTTTATATTCAGTAAGTATATTCAGTTTTATACTCATAAGTAAGCATATGTTTCAACTGTTTTCATATTTATGAATCAAAAACCATATTTTTTTTCACAAAAAAGTATATGTTAAAGAAAATTATCCTATGAAATATTTCTGAGTTCTAAAATAGTGTTGTGTTACAAAAGCATACAACATTATGAAAGTTTTGAGAAGTGTCTATACTTTTCCTAGGAATGTAGCAATTCTAAGAACGTAATAAAACTAAATAAGGAAGTTGGTAATGACATGAAACTACACGGACATTGAAGTTTTCTGAAAATGAGGTTTTTTATGAAATCAGGCCAAACAAGGAATATTTACAACTTTCAATAAAAGTATTCAAAATTTTTCTGAAAGTATTGACGAAATTAGTTTTGTAATAGTTTTTAACCTGATAAACTAACGACTACTGATTTAAAATTTAAGTAACTTTGTGAAAAATTTTCTGTAGAAACATGTCACAGTAAGGTTTTCATAAATTTACTTCAATTATTTATAGATTCACATCATTTAAGTTCAAATTCAAGTTTTTCTGATGGTCATGAACAACAAAATCTATGAAGGTAATAATCATATGGGCCCAAAAGTGGAATCAAATAAAAGGCTGTAAGTGATAATAATCTATTGCAAAGTATAAACCAAAAGTTTAGAAAATATAAAATGATTCCAAGTACATGCAAGTTGACAATAAATTAATGGAAAGAATGAGTTAACTGTTTAAAGAAACAAAAATAATAATAGGAAGAAGTAAACGCTACAATGCTTAGTTAAACAAAAAATACTTTTTGGTATAACATATTTAGTCTGTCCTAAAATAGTATTTTTCATTACCACTACCCAACCAAACGGTAAATGGATCTCTGTGTTTTCCAAAATCAAGTCAGACTGTATCTGGTCTACTCTGTAAGTCAGTCAATAGACAGCCATTTCTAAGAAAGAATGCAAAATGATTCTGTTAAGGTAGATGATTCTTTCATGATTCAACTAAGGTAGAAGTCCTTTTAAACCTAGTAAATAAATACAAAAACATTATTTTTGTATCATTATTTTAATACTTTTATATCTGACGTTCAGACAAATGCCTAAGAGATTTGATACCTTAACATCAATGTTACAGAATATGAAGTGACACAAGGATGATCACGTATAGAAACTATACAGCTTAGGTAGGTGGAATATTTGATAGAGAAGTAATGTCAGAAACCTTTTATTTTTTTAACTAATGGTTAATTTACTTTTACTAGTTTCAAAATATCGTAGAAAAATCTGAAACCAGAGGTAGACTGCTCATATGGTAGGTTTTTCTTTTGACATGTTCTAGGATTATCTCACCAGTGTTCTTATTGACATCCCTTGGCAAAAAATCACTACTTACTATTTTTCAGCGACACAGTGCATTGTTCAATGTTGTGAGTCACAGACAAGCCTCTTTTTTTGCTAAGTGTTATCAATAAGAACATTTTTTCAATACCCTCAAAATGTACAAAAACAAAAACTGCAAATCTCACGAATATTTCTTAGCGATACTTCTGGCTGCTGAGAACCCATAAGCCTCTTTCTACCACACCCAAACAACTCCCAGCAAAAAGGGATATGTTCTGATATTAAAGTGCTATTGACCACCCATTATCACCACTAAAACTCTGAAACATACTGAGATTAACAGTGTTTTTCGCTGACAGTGACCTTATTTCAATCTTTTGATACTGCAATGAGAGTACCACACATTGAGAGGTCACAATTCTTATAGCTATAAAAAGTTTCTCATACTCAATCCTCTCATGTAGAAAAGTAACTTTATAGGTCTTGTTTATACTTACTATATGCTTAGAGTATCTGTGAGTATCCACAAAGCATGTCACTAATAGCAAAGTGCAGGGCCTTGCAGTGCTATGATGTGGAGAGGCGGTTCCATCTGCTGCCATTTGTTGGAGGAAGCAGCATAAACTTGAAGCCATACTAACGGTTTTTCTGTTACCGCCAGAATATGAGTGATAAGTATATAATGGAAGGGCTGGAATTTGAAAATTTGTATGTAAATATGGAGGAGGGTGTGATGAGTGTCATTGTTCTCAGGAACATCTAAAATAGAAGAAATTTTCAATTCTAATAATAAGAACTCTTGTGACAAGTGCAGCCTCCTACATTGCATTTACAGCATATGCTATACTCAGTTGAGCCCATATAACTTATTTCAAATAGGCAGATTTTTATTAGGAATTAAAATTTGGAGAGTTGCATCACACTTGAAAAATGTACCACAAGGCACAGGCATAATGGCCACAAAACAGGCTCTTCCGTACTTCAGTATGTTTTATTCTGAATTTTGTAATATATTCAAGCACTATATGCAGAGCTTATAGATTTATTATGCCTAGACTGAGTAATGCTCTCAAGATAGTTTTTCCATAAGATTTTTGTCTTACATGCACATGGCAGATCACCTGAAAGAAAGGGCACAAATTAAAAAACTCCCCAAAGACATAGCGCTGTTCCTTAGTCCATACAGAGACGTGGTACCAAATATTCCTGTCACTACTGGATCTGGAAGATGTGTTTGCTGCTCAAGAAAACGAAATACAAAAACCACAGTGCGTTGTTCAGAATGCACCAGATTTATTTGTAAAAACCATTCTAAAAAAATAATCAAGTGTGATGACTGTTCAAATCAACATTTTATCCTTTTTTTAACAAAATAAAATAAGTTATTGTAAGCAGTTGTTCTTCTTTTATATTAAAACAGGTTTCTTTAAAAAAAGTTGTAAAATTTATTCACTTACTACCAAACACCCACTTGAAATAGGTGAAAAATGATGGGCGGCACTCCATGCTCCACGCGACCAGTAATGTAAAAGGGTAAGACGCGACCGGCAGAGGGTCAATTTAGGCCAATGAATAATGAATAATTTAGGCCAATTTACATCATTCAAAAATTACTTACAGTATTATTAATTATACATTCAACTCCTGACTATCCGAGGGCGGGTTATCCGCAGTTGGGGAATTTTTTTAAAATTCAGTTAAATTAAATTGAATATAATAAACAATACGTAACTTCATCCTTATTAAATAAGCTGTCTAGAAAAATTGTGCTTGGATTATTATGCAGTTAAAGACGGTTTAATTTTTTTGTGCTGAAATTTATTTAAGGTGTATAGTACTGTATCACTTTAAAGCCAGGGAGCTGTAGGGTGAGGATATCTTGGAAATCCCATGCAGACACGTAACGGTACAGGATGGCTCAAATGTTCTTGTATGATCATGCCCAGGAATTCAGCGGATAATTGGGAGTTGAGTGTACCTACTTGTTATAAGTAATAAAGCTAGAATAGTTTTTGATTTTTTTTTTTTTTAACATAATTCTGGATGGCACAGAAAACTGTTTTTTTTTTCAAAAAATACTTCTGCATTCTACAAAAATTTGCAAAAGTGATTTTATTATTTGTTTACAAGTTGGAAAAACAATTAAAATAAACAGAAGATAAAATTATATATTTAACATATTATTTTATAATTTGATAAAAACTAAATGGTTAATTCTTGTAAACACTGTGTTTTAATACTGTCATATTTTAATTTTAGTTTTATATAATTTACAAATAAATAAATAAGAGACAATTAGTAAAAAAATTAAATATATTTTAATAAATACTATATAATAATAGTCATAAATAATATGATTTATGATTTCATAAGTAGAAAACACATCTTCTCAGTCACAACATTTTATATAAAAAGTTGTTGTTTTTATCGTAAACAATCTTTAACAAATCTAAGTTAAATACAGTTAATTAAGTATTAGAAATAGTTAACATTTTAATATATGAATTTAATGTCTCAATTAGTAGGAGAAATTATATCCTTTATTAAAAATATATATAAATTAATGCCTCTGAGTTTATAATTACAACTATTGTGTCATGTCAACAAAATAAAACAAACTAAAATGGTTTTTTGGTAATACTGAATACATTTTAGCATTACGATGATGTTATATAATTCTTTACTTATCTAATAACACTTGAATCATCCAATATATTAATACAAGTTAATTTATATATCATTTCAATTAATTTTTCTCCTTAAAAATTAGCAGAAATATTCATGAATATGAAGTAAAAATGTTTTATGATAATAGTGGCAATTTTTGGTTTTTAATATACAAATTTTTCTACAAATAATGCTTACAGATATAAAAGTAAAAATAAATCTTTCAATGGTTTCTAAAAATAAGGAGTAATAGCCAGCAGAAATATTAAAATTAAAAAGGTTTTAACAAAATGAAAAAAATTATTAGAATGAATATTATAATTTGACAACTTGCTCTAATTTGTATAGAACACTGATAAAATGAAACTCTCCTGGCCACGGACGGGCGGACTTGGAGGAATGGGAAGTTAGCCATGGCTATTAATTGCTATCTACAATAAAAAGGTTTTCTGCTGCTTATTCTAAATTAGAAGTACCATTAAATTGATCACCCGATGATAAATAGTGCCCTAAAATATTTATGTCTACCTTGCTTCAAACTAATACTCCATTTGCAGTAATTATTTCCTGTAATGACTGGATGAAAGACAATCAATGACAATAGACCATAGATTTTGTTTATATATATATATATATATATATATATATATATATATATATATATAAATTTTTAAACAATTTTGTAGACCAATCTGTTTAATAAATAATGTATTTCTCATAATTATTTTCAATAATATTATTTATTTTCACTTTACCTGAGCTTATGTGTTATAATCTGAAAATAAAAATTTAAGAAATACAAATAATTATATCCCTAACAAAAATATGTAAACACTTCCCTACAATAGCACTTTATTTATAGACTTATAATCCTAATTTAAACAAAAAGTGCTAATATAGATGTTTATATATCAATATATGTTTGAGTGTACAAATACTTTTATTAACTTCTTAAGATTTTGCGTATAACAACTAGAAGTCAATTTATTGCATATTTCATACAGCTCACACAAACCAAAAAATATAAGGACTGAGGAAAAAATTGTTTTAAATGGTTGTTGTTCTAACTTGTATTTTAGCCTCTTGAATTTTGTAGTCCATTACATTCGGTGAATTTTAATTAATCACTTTAACATTAGTTTATGACTATCTGAACCTTATTTTTGTAAACCTACTGGGACAGAATATTTTCCATCGCTATGTGGCGATCTTCATCAGTGTCTTCTGCTTGGAGATGTTGGGTTAAGCGGTGATGGTTTTAAAGGCAGGTTTTTGATAGCATCAAAAAATTTGTTTTGTGTTTGTTCGTTTAATATGTTTGTATTTTGTGTTTTTGTGTGTCTGTAAATTTGATATTGTTCTAGTGTTTTGATGTATTTTGTGTTTTTGTGTGTCTGTAAATTTCATATCGTTCTAGTGTGTTGAGATGAGGTCCTTTATTGTTGATGTGTAAGATTTCTAAGTTGTCTGTGTATATGTGCCCTGTTTGTTTTATGTGATTGTAAAATGCTGAGTTGGTGTTCTGTTTGTGTTCCTCGGCTCTTTCTTTAAAGCTGCGATCTGTTTGCCTAATGTAGAATTTGTCGCAGTTTAGTTTGTATACACCTGGTGCTTGTAGTTTATCTTTGTTGTTGGTGTCGTTTCTTATTTTGTATTGTAAATTGTTATTAGTTTTGTATGCTATTTTGTATCCTGTTTTTTGAATTTTGTGAGCTATTTTATTTGATGTATTGATTATGTATGGTATCGTGATGTATTTGTTTTCCCTGTTTGCAGTGTTAATTTTAGTGTTTTTTTTTTATATTGTGCCATATTTTGTCTATTATTGTGCTGTTGTATCCATTTGTGTATGCTAAATATTTAATGGTGTCTAGTTCTTTGTTTATGTTTCCTGTGGTTAACAGAACTTCTTTAAGTCTATGGAGCATGGACAAGGCCCTGTTTGTTTTATGTGATTGTAAAATGCTGAGTTGGTGTTCCGTTTGTGTTCCTCGGCTCTTTGTTTAAAGCTGCGACCTGTTTTCCTAATGTAGAATTTTTCGTAGTTTAGTTTGTATACACGTGGTGCTTGTAGTTTATCATTGTTGTTGGTGTCGTTTCTTATTTTGTATTGTAGATTGTTATTAGTTTTGTATGCTATTTTGTATCCTGTTTTTTTTAATTTTGTGTGCTATTTTATTTGATGTATTGATTATTTATGGTATCGTAATGTATTTGTTTTCCCTGTTTGTAATGTTAATTTTAGTGTTTTTTTTTGTATATTGTGCCATAGTTTGTCTATTATTGTGGTGTTGTATCCATTTGTGTATGCTACATATTTAATGGTGTCTAGTTCTTTGTTTGTGTTTCCTGTGGTTAACAGAACTTCTTTAAGTCTATGGAGCATGGATCTGAAGGCAACGTGTTTGTGTTGGATAGGGTGGTTTTGAGGTTGAGGATAAGTGTGTTTGGATTTCCTGTAAATGTTGAAGCTGTGTTTTTGTATGTGGCTTTTTGTTATGGTTAGGTCGAAGATGTTTAGGGATCAATCTCTGAGGTGAAGTGGAGTTTTGGGTGTATTTTATTAGTGTAGGTGAGGAGTTTTTTGCATTGTCGGGTGTTGCCTCTGTATAGTGTTAAGTCATCGACGTATCTATGCTAGTATATGATTTTGTGTGCATGTATATTGTTTGTGAGTATCTTGGTGTTTTCTATGTGTTGTAGGAAAATTTCGCTCAGGATACTGCTGATAGGACTTCCCATGGGTAGGCCATCTGGTTGTGAATAGAAATTTGAGTTGTAGGTGAAATAGTTTTGTTTGGTGATGGTTTGGAGGATGTTTAGGATTTTGGTAACATGGGTTTTTGTTATGTTATTCTGTATTAATTGTCTTTCTAGAATGTTGAGAGTTTCGGTTATGAGTATATTGGTGTACATATTTGTTAAGTCGAATGATAGTAGTGTTAAATTGTGTAGTATGTTTATGTCTTTTATTTTATTTATGAGGTTTGTTTTGTTTTTTATGTATGTTTCTGTGTTCAAGTTAATAAATTGATTATTTTTTCTATGTATTTTGCTAGTTTTTTATGCATTTTGGTAGTTCATGATGGCTGGATGGGGAGATTGGGTTTGTGAATTTTAGGGAGAGCGCTAAGGGTAGGGGCTTTAGGGTGGATTTGTTTTAGGTGGTAATTTTTATTTTTGAGAATAGAAAGTGTGTTAAAACTGCAGTTTTAATACAGAAAATTATTTTTTTTAATTACTTATTTTTAATGTTTCAGTTTGTAAATGCAATATAGCAAATCCATTTATTTCATTATTTAATCGTTAACCATAACAACTAACATAACAATTAATGTACTTCCTTACATGTCATCTTACTATAGATATACAACAAACTATTTTATTATTTCTTTCTTTAAGGTTTCCCTGGTCAAGAAAGTAACTATATTTTTTTGAATTTGTTGAGTAGAGACTTAGAGTTTGTAATTGTCCTGGTAAAACCCATTTGAATTTAAAATATATCATCAATACGTTATTCTTACATTATAAAGAGCAGAACCCATTCATTAAGTGCTATTCATAACTTGTTTTTCACCATTTAACTGAATGGTAATATTTTATCAAATGATCGACTTTAATTTGTTTCTTTTTTCTTGTGTTATTCAAAAATACAATCCAGGCAGAACTTGCAATTTCGTTTATTGTTTATTAAAAAAATCTTCAGCAAAACTCTACTGAGATGACACTGTAGCTTATAATAAAGAATGAGTAGAACTTAAACAGCATATAAGGTAAAGAAGATATAGAGGAGCAGAGATCAATCCTAAATAAGTTATAATGAAACATGATCAATTTAATGATGCAGTAGGTAACTTAAAACTAAATTATTGCTATCTAAAGTGTTGTTCATTAAATTATTAATGTCTGATTTTTCCTTATAATTTTTGTTTTCAATTCCTTCTATAAACTCACATTTTTTTTATAAATCTTTGTACAAATTTTCAGTCTTTAATAAAATACGTTTTTATTCAACCAATCTCATTCAAATACATATTTTTGTAAACTGTAGTGGATGATAATTGATGTTAATACAGTTTTTTCAAATATTTATTGATTAATTAATTTTTTTTAAATTGGTGTCCTGTTCGAATTCAAACTTCATGGGACTCGGATTTCTGTGACTATACTGTATATATAAATTTTTGTATATAAGATTATACAAAATTAATTTTAATTATAAGATAAAAAGTATATAAATAAAATTTTTCTTTATCGACCTCAGTAGGAATTGAATTTCAAATGTTTTTCCTATATTGTTTAAGTGGAATAAATATTCTTAAATTTCTTAATTAATAAAAAAAGTTTCATCTTGAGCTCAAGAATCTCTAGATTTGCCTATATATATATATATATATCTTTATTGAAATTTGGTTTTATTGTAACAGATTTTAAATTATCCAGACTATACCAACAGACATAGATCTAAAAATTATTAATAAATAAAAATTTAATTAAAAGAAACAATACAAAACTCGAAAAAAACAACCAAAACAAGTTTAGATCAAGGCCAACTTGTGAACACCATACTTCTTATAGTGTAAAAACTAAAACCTATAATTATAGTCATATAAGAGTAAGAAAATTAGATTTGACCACTTAATGGACTAACCCAAGATATCTCAGGCAAGTGGAAATATTCAGTACCACCCTGCATTAACCTGAGATTACTTGTTCCACACATTTTAGTTTGCCAATCTTCTGCATTAGCATCGTTATCTGTCACTGTAGTTTTTTTTCCTAGATAGCTCCTGCATTTGTACTTTGCTCGTAGGCTGTTATAATCCATCATTGGGCCTAAAATGTTCAGTATCAACTCAAGGTACAGTAAGCCTACACCTTGTCATTGTATATACTAAAGTAATATTTTGGTATTGTCTACTATTCATTTTAATCTTTATATTAGTCAATGTATTGTTAGTGTGGAATGAGTGGCAAATACAATGATTATGAAAGTGTAAAGTTAGAAGACAATGAAAGTGAGACTGACAGTGATTCAGATGACTCCGTTGATGTGGCCCAAGCCAAGGAGTGGAGATAAAAGACCAAAGCAACCTACCCCATGCTCCTTCACGTTTTCCATTTACTGCAACAGTAGGTGTAATGTACTTTTCGAGGCTGATGGTAATGCTCTGAAGTTCTTTGAAAAAAATTTTTCTGATGAGAAAAATCTTATTGTGAAGAAACGAATCCCTATGCTAATGATTATTTGACTGAATATAGACGACCAAAACCATCTGTGCTCAGTTATTTCCCAATGAACAGAATATTTTTAGCTCTAATTGTGTTATAAGGCATTGTAAAAACACCAGAAATGGAGCTGTTCTGGTAAAAATATCCTTTACTTATAATACCATTTATTCTTGAAGCAATGCCTTATAGTAGATACGAACAAATCGAACAGTTTTTACATTTTTCAAACAATAATTATTAGAACTCAAACCCAAAGTTGAAAAAAATTTACCCAATACAAGTAAAATTGAGAGAAAAATTTAAAAGTAGTGTTATCCCAGTTGGAGAAATATCTGTAGATGAGAGCATGCTAATGTTCAAGGATTGTTTGTCTTGGAAACAGTTTATACCCCTAAAACGAGTTCGTTTTGGTATAAAAAACTATTTAGTGTGTGAATCTAAAAGTGGTTATATTTGCGATTTTGCAATTTATGCTGCCAAAGGTGAACACTCCAGAAATATAGGTGCTGAACTAGGCACTGACAACTTCTGAATCTTGCCCAAGTCCTTATAAATAGTATTGTCACTGTGTAAGGAGTTATTAGGTAAAGGGCATTGCTTGACCACAGAGAACTTTAATTCATCTCTTCAGCTTGCTACCTTTGTTTCCCATTGGACGGACACATACAGTACAGTAAATTTATGCCAAAAACAAATACCTTTGATAATGAAAAAAAAGCACTAAAAAAATAAAATCTGAAGAAAGGTGATATAGTAGGTTGTCAACAAAGAAAAGTGACTGTAATGACATGGAATGACAAAAAAATCGCTTCCTTTCTTTCAACAATTCATACTATAAAAATTGTTGAGGTGGAAAAAATGGGTATTGCAACCAAGAGACCTGATTGTGTCATTACATACAACAACACAATGAGGGGTGTTGAATGAGTAGATCAACACATTTCCAGTCACTCCATACCAAGAAAACTAGGTAAAAAGTGGTATAAAATAGTATATTTTAACCTTTTAGACATTTCTCTGTGGAATTCATATGTAATTTACAAAAATTGTACAGACCTGAAGTAATTCAGAAGTTTATAGAAAAGTATCATTCAGATACAATGAAGTCACAATCTGGTAGATCTAGTCAGACCCTAAGCCTACAAATACATACAGGTACAGAAAAAAAAAGCAAACCCTACATGTTAATGCGGATTTTGCAACAAAGTGAAGAACGCGAACGGAAAGAAGATTTGGCGATAGTCACGCTATTACTGTCCAGACTGCAACATAGCCTTGTGTGTGGCGCCCTAGTTTAGAGTCTATCACACCATTGCTGGCATACGAAGTGCTTTTATCGATCACTATCAACTATGTGACATACATATTTCACACAATTAACTTTTAAATTCAAAACAAAATATGAATATAAACACCTGATTTATTAAACATTTAAACTTTACATCAATAAAAATTATAATTTAGTAACATATTATTTTGTGTATTTTTTTTCTATCCCACAAGTTAACTCCAGTTAATCTTTTTACTGGTTTTAAACAATCATGGAAAAATAAATGACTATTAAAAAAAATTTCACTAATTAACTAGCCTATCTTAAACTAATGATTTCAAAAATTAAAAAATATGACCTGAAATGACACTTTTTATATAAATTAAAAGACCATTAAGTGATTATTAATGAATAATCACAGTTTAATTTTTTTCTAAAACTGATTTTATTGGTGCAATATACGGCTTAAATTGGTATAGAAAGAATTAAACTCAACATACACATTTCTTTATATTAAAAAATACAAATAAATTTTATATTTTTAGGGGAAATAATTGGGTAGGAGATATAAGTATTCTTCTTTATATTTTTTTTCAAATTGAACATATTTTTTTTTCAATGAACCATCCCAATAAGGAGTACAAACCTCAGAATTCATGAAAACAATTAATAAACCATAGAGATCAGCAGCTGGAAAACCATAGACCACCTGAACTTTAAGAAAAACATACTCTTCATTAAAGGCAAAGACAAAGAGTATGTTTAACCCTAGATTCGTAGACATTCGTCTCTCAGAAGACGCAAAATTCCGTGAATTGAGAGTTTGTGAGGAAGGGGTAGTGGTGGGGGGGTGGGGGGCACGTCTATTCTTCAAGATCAATGGCCTGACAGAGATGCAGTAGAGTCCGTGGCGGAAAGTGATGATGTATCGGTTTTATTTGAGGTTATCCTTTTGGAGTGGTCTGACGGGCGAGTGTTTACGACTAGTGTGACTATTGTTTATAGGTGCGTAGTCTCCGAGACGAAAAATTACGAACAGTGATAGAGTGAATTTTAGTGGTCGTCCAATGGTTTAAGTGGTTCTACTGGACTTTATATAGGAGCTTTCTCTGTGAAAGAACTAACCAAAAGTATTCATGGATCATTCAGAAACGTAACGATGGACAATTGGTTTACGTCAGTAAATCTAGCTAAAGATATGTTAAATAAACATAAGTTAACAATCGTTGGAACTGTTCGATCAGACAAAAGAGAGATTCCTCCTGAGATGTCTGCAAAACAAGATCGAAAAGTAAACTCAGCAATGTTTGGCTACAATAATGAACTTGTATTGTTGTCTTACAAGGCTAAGAAAAACAAAATTGTTTTCTTATTATCAAACACTCATGAGCAAGGTACAATCAGGGAAGAATCTGGTAAACCCGATAGTGTTCATTTTTATAATGAAACCAAAGGAGCAGTCGATTCTTTCGATGAAATGACATCTAACATGTCAACAAGCCGCAAAACTCAGATATGGCCGCTCTGCTTTTTCTTAGGCTCAATAGCACTTGAGTAAATGCTTTTGTTATTTACACCCATCGTCTTATCCAAGGATACAAGAAACCCGTAACAAGGAGAGAGTTTGCGAAGCTTCTCAGTGAAGAGCTGATGAAACCTTGGCTTGAGGAGAGGCTACAAGTACCAACTTTGCACCAAAAACTTAAAGTTAAAATCATTGAAATACTGGGTTCATCCATTCCAGTTAAAGACTGTCAACCGCAGGAAGCACCAAAACGAAAAATTTGTGCATTTTGCCCTTCAAAAAAACGAAGAATGACGCAGTACGTATGCTTCAGCTGCAAGAAGCACATGTGTATGGAACACAGTGGACTTCTGTGCACAGACTGTTTAGAAAACAGCATTTAAGACTAAAAAACTATCAAACGTGTATATGAGTGTTTTCCTTTAATTATTGTGTCAAAGTAAAAATAAAAAAAAATATTTTTAATGACTTTGAAATATTTTTTTATTATGGTAGTCTCTCAGACGAATGTTTACGAATAGTGTCACTATAAAATAACATTACGAATCTAGGGTTAAATAAACCCAATGAACTTGTTTATTCTATCTGAATTATTTGTATAGAACAACTCTATATCCACTTATATCCAGAAGTAACAAAAGAAAACACTTTCTTACTATCATACACATTTTAGTTCCCTTAGCAATTGTTAAACAAAAATATTAATGCTTACGGTTTATTACGTTTTATGTCATAATTTGTATCAATTAGAAATTTTATCTCTCAATTAAAATGTTCCAGTTTATACAGTAGAATTCAAATTATTGGGTTTTTTACAAACAAGTCATAATTTATATATACTTATTAATATCACTTGGAAACAAACTACTACTTACTAATGTTTTTCGCCAGACCTGTTTCACACTAGATCAGTGTATTGTGCAATGCTGTGAGACACAGTCAAGAGCCACAGCATTAAACAATACATTGATCTAGTGTGAAACGGGTCTGCTGAAAAATATCAGTAAGTAGTGGTGTTTTTCCAAGTGATATCAATAAGTATATACAGTATTAAAAAGAGCCTTGCCGTACAACGCAAAATCTGCAAAATTTATGTTTGATCTTTTTGTATATAATTATTTGACTTTGTTGATTCCATCTTCACGTGAGCTACTAGTTTTCACTAAACATTTATAAATATTCATAATTGTTTAGTAATTATTTGTCTATATTTTAATAGTTTAAAAACATGTTGTATGAACCCAACTCTAATCACAATAATTCTTTTGTTTTCTTGACAAGATATAACTTTATATTTATTTATCTAAACTTTTAATTGCTTCCAACTGTGCAAACAAAGGTGGAAGCAATTAAAAGGTTAGATAAAGGAGAGGCAATAATAGAACTTGCAGCTAAAGTGTTAGTGACTGTAGCTGACTGGTGGCGAAACAGGGTATAAATTGAAACGTTTTGTAGTGCAAAGTGTTCAGAAGATTCATCGCTATTACAAACAATAAAATCGATATAATAAATCAGAGTACAACAGTATAAGTGAAGCGCTGTGTTTTTGGTTTTGCCAACAGAGAGGTAAAGGAAATACAATCACAGAACTAAAGCTTCAGGAAAAATCATTATTTTTTAGAAATAAATTTAAAGACAGGGATGATGATTTTACTGCTAATGTTGGCTGGCTAGACCAGTCGAGGAAGAGGTACAGAGTTCGACAATTAAATGTGTCCAAAGAAAGACTGTCTAATAATATGAGGCTGTTGTCAACTTTTGTAAAAAAATTTCCAAACCTTATAAAAAAGAAAAATCTTTCTCCTGATCAAGTTTACAACTATTATGAAACAGGACTCGATGTTAAAATGCTTCCATCAAAAACTCTTTTCCTCCTGCAAAGAAAGTGGAGTGGTTATAAGAAAAGTAAGGAGAGGATAACTGTCTTAGCTTGTTCTAATGCAACGGAATATCATAAACACAAGCTTGTTATAGGCAAATCAGCTAAGCCCCGAGTGTTAAAAAACATTTCCATGCCAGCATTGCTGGTTTCATAAATAAACCAAAGAACTACTTTGGTGGATAGAGAACTATTCGAAGAGTGGTTTCTTAATGAGTTTGTGCCCGAAACTTAAAAGCAAAGAATTTGCATTAGAAGGCTGTTTTACTGTTAGATAATAATGCACCCACATCCCAATGAACATCAACTGTGCTCTGATATCTGTGCTTTATTTCTACCTGTAAATGTTACAAGCCTAATCTAGCCGATTGATCAGGGTGTTCTGGTATGTATGAAAAAACATACGTTACTTTTTACAATCTCTTTTAGAAGAGGTAGAAAACATTGTAGGATTTCTAAAAAAAATTACAGTTGAGGCAGTTTTATACTGGATAAACGAATCATGGAACAAAATAAAAGAAGAAAAATTAAGTAAGTCATGGAATCAAATCCTGAGTCATAATGAAATTGTTATTGACTCACAATAAGAAACAGATTTGACATTTCTTATCAAGAAACTTTCATGTTGTGAAAATTCGAATAATACGTATATAAGACAACAGATGAGTAACGAAAAACAATTTAAGATAACAGATGTTATGATTATTGAAATGGTACAAAAAACTACTGAAGGCAGTGATGACGAGAATAAAGATGAAAGTTCAACCAAAACAGTATAAGATGGGAAAATTAGTCAAAATAACAACACCTTAAAACTGCACTGTGTTATATTGAACAACAGACAGACATCATAGCAACAGATGTGCTTCTGCTGAAACGTCTACACCACACCACAGCCTGAAAACAAACTGTAGTAGACTCAGAAGACACTTTACAACTTTTTCCAAAAAATGTAGCATCCATGATGAGCAATGTTTTCCAAAGCAACATTATTTTAAGTACTGTAATCAATAAAGTTCTATAAACTCATTTTGGGCTCTCTGAACATTATGGTATTAGGGTTCATTAGAAATTCTATTTTTTCTAATATGCAAGAACGTATTTCCGTGTAATCCAAGTTTTTAGTAATCCAAGGGTGTCTCGATCCTATATACCTTGAATCGTCGAAACTTTACTGTATTACACAAATTGCATTCTCATAGTTTTAAATTTTCATTTAATAATTAATAAAAATTAAGTTGAAGAAATATTTTTATCAAAATAATACTTGGAATTAAAAAAGAAAACTAACAGTTAATTAAAAAAACATTTGTTTGAAAAAATAAAAACTTTGTTTTTTTTAATAGTATTTTATATATTACATGAATTGATTACTGTTATTTCAATACAAATATATGGAAAAAAACATTCAATTTTTGGATGATTTTTTGCACAAAGAAAAAAATCTAATATGTTGCGGTGGATCTAAAAAAAGTGTTAATTCTAGGTGTTTCTACACAAAACCGAGGCTAAAAAATATCTTTTCATGAGCTTATCATTATGCCCACCTATTTGAAATCACCCACACATATGACAGTAATGAATTAACAACCATATCCGAGTTGGTGTAGCATATGTCGTCATATGCAGTTAATGAGCTACAAAATGAAACATAAAAATATAACTTAAAGGTAAAAGTCAAAATACTGAACTCAAAATCTCACCAAAGACACACAACAAACTAGTTTCGGCGACGGTGTCGCCATCCTCAGTACTTGGCTACTACTGTACAGCACTGTATTGGAAGGCGACATCGTCGCCAAAACTAGTTTTTTGTGTTTATTAAAAATTAAATTTTGGTGAAATTTTCAGTTCACTATTTTGACTTTTACCTTTGTGAATAGATCTCCCTTGCTAAGCTCTAATTAACTAAATAGAATATAACTATCAGAGTCAGACGTAAATGTAATTGCCTACAAAATGGTTTTAAAAAAATAAATATAATGCTGGACAAAATTATAATGAAAGGGAATTATAGGGGGCTATGTATATAAAGAATGACAGCTTAACTGAAAAAAATTTTTATTAAGTTTACGGAATAAAAAAATAAAAAGCTTTGCTTCTGTAGCTGAATTGAGTTTTATTAAATTATAAAATATTCTCAAGATGAACAAAAAAAATGATGAAATTTATGATAATATTTGCATGGAAACTAAATATTTAGAAACTTATTTATATACTCAAACAAAATTTTACATAATCATCATGCAGGTAATAAAAAAATTCTCAAGAAAGCTCAACAAATATGTATAGCTTAAAAAGCTTCCAAGATGAGAAAGAAAGAAAACTAAATAGTCACCATATGAGTCAAAAAAAAACTCGATAATAGTCACAAAACTGTACAAATATCTAGATAATTTCTTAATATTTGACAAAAATTTTTATGTTGAATAAACTTTTTAATTTTATAAAAAATATTTATAAGCAAGGTCAAAATATCTAACAGATAAATTATTTTATTTTTATTAAATGAGGTTATTACAACAAATTTTCTAATTCACATTATGCATACAGTATTACAAATTTATAAATTTCTGGTGTACAATTTTATGTTTCCTCTTTTATGCACTGGTTTTGATCTCACAATGAAATTTTATACAATAATTTTTTTTAATGTATGATAGAAATGTAGTTGTTTCGATAATAAATTAATTCATCTATAACTACATACTTGGCAAACCTTAACCTTCCCTGAGTTCGTATTGGTTTTTCAGCTTATTTCTTGCAAGCATTAGTTTTTACAGCTTTGTAATAACATCCTTTAATGGCCAATTATTACTCATTTCTGAAGCCAAATGTGACTTTTTCACAGATTTAGAGAGAACCAGTCTATAAAACTGATCATTAAATTCTTCAAGTAGCATACATTTAGTATAGATATGTGATACTCAGTGAGCAATGGCATACGATAATGCTGTCTACTATAGTATTTTCTGTGTTAATGGTGATATCAATAAAATCTATGAAACTTGCATAAAATAGGTTTAGACTGAAATGTGCACAGTTTAGATCAGTAATGAACTTTAAAATGAGTGAATCTTAAATGGGTAGATAACTCCCCAAGTGCCCCCTCCCCCCAGCATAATGGGATAAGCCTCTATCTACCAGCTTTAGTAAACCCCTCCCCACCTCTCACATACCCGTAAACATTTGCAATGGTGAGTAGTGAGATGAGGCTAGTGAAGCCCTGCTTCACAATTAATTATTATATGTATTTTGTAATTGCTCATAAAAGATACCAATGCTCCGAAGAATTGGCCTGTGCACTCTAAACACATCTGGTGTTGCTTGTGATTCTCGTCTGAAGCTTCACACTTACAGCTTGGGTCGGCAGGCTCTAAGTGCAGATAGTACGAGAACTTTTAATTGTTTGAGAAATATAGAAATACTAGCCGGTAAAAAAGGATAAAAACTAATTCAATGCCACTGGTCAACAGAGGCTTTCTCACTTTGGCCTCATACCTATAGAATGTGAACTATTGGCAGAGGTAAAATTGAACGAAAGTATTTTTGACTGCATAATCAAGAAATTTGGTGCTAAGGACAGAAGAATGGAGTTTAATTTCAGTCAGTGAAAGCTTTTACAAAAAGACTTTTTAAAACTTCAACATTTTTTCACTTTAAATAGACTATGGGTCAAAACAGAAATAAGATTTAGCACTTGATATACATTTGTCAGTTTTTTCTTTAACATTTACTTACACAAATACTAATGTTCAGCTGTAATAAATTATTTACTTACTTTTCCATTTTATCATAGCTTACAGCCTAAATATGAAGAAATAATCAACGTTATTGTAAAAAGTCGATTATAAAAGTCAGGTTATCCCATGGATTCCTCTTTTAAACCCCATCCCACCATTGATTTACTAAATAAATATACCACTGCACGCCGCTGTTTATTTCTACATGTACAGTACTACGTTGTTAAATTTGATGAGGAAGGAAATGGGACGAGTATTTTCTTAATAGGACTTTTTCTTATAACAATAAAAAATCCTACCTCTCTTTGTTGGAAAGTTTTTCCAAGTCTAACCTAAAAGTATATCCTAAAATAAAATTTTATATTTACTCATTATTTGTTTAGTAAAAATTTGTAAAGGTACATTTTGTAATTCTTTAAAAAATGAATATTGTTCTGTTTTTTTTCTTTGTTATGTTTGAGCCTGTGTTATTAACAGTAACGAACGTAGTGAAACCGGATGACATTATTATTATTTTTTACACGCTTTACAATTATGTTCATGCGTCCCTTGACCTGTAGGCGAGGGAATGCTGCCGTGCTATCTATACCACTGATCTTAAAGTGAAAATGAAGTAGAGGATGTTCCCCTCAAACTTAACCTTATCTATTTAAATTTGTACACAGTTTGTACCTTTGTGTTGGATAATGATAAGGAAATTAAGTCATATTATAAAAATTTTGACACAAGACCAAGAGATCATAGGAGATGTTATTTTTTTCAAGTATGTCATTGTGTACATATACCAAATTGTATTTCTCAATTCTGCTTAAAATGATTCGTATAAATAGTGTTTTTTAAAACAATTTGTGACAAGAATATTTTCTGCCTTGAAAACATTCTCATATATATATATATATATATATATATATATATATATATATGAAGTTATATATTACTATTAATAATATATTACTATTGTAAGTAATTTTATCCACCATTAAGTGCAATGATTTTACCTTGAGTGATGAGGCACCTTTCGGTCACTTGACCATTGTCGAATCACTGATATTTTTGGTGGATATAATGGTGGATAAAATTACTTACAATAGTAATATATTAACTTCATAAAGTCAGTGCAACGGAAAAACAATGGATAATGTAAAATATCAAGAATATATATATATATATATATATATATATATATGAGCTACATACACTAAAGGTAGGTTATTCTGTTTAAAATATGAATACAACGAAATTTTTTAGAAAGATTTTTATAAAGTTGGAAATTCCTTTAACAAATTTTTATAGGCTCACAAAAAGGAACAATAACATTCCAGAAAAACATGGTTAATGGAAGGAGAGTAGGAGCTAATAATAGTTGCTTTAATACACCAATTACTAAGGATACCCTGTTATTTTATCCTTAGAGGACTAGAAAATATTGACAATTTTTTTCATTCTAAAATCATTATTGTGTTTTGTAAATTACTGATTATGAATATGATATATATTATAAAGAAAAGACTAGTTAATGATTATAAGACAATATTCTGTGCAAATAATACTGAAAGTTAGCAAACATTAAGAGTCCTTCTGAGAATAATGTTCAATTAAAATTTGTGAAATAAAATAGAATGTAAAATATTTCCTAAATAACTGTCTAAAAAATATTTCATAAAACTCCAATTCTTAAAATTGTCAGAATCGTTTCTTCTTGTGTAATTATCAAGATATATGAAAATTATTAAAATATTTAGTTGTTCAAACACCGATCGCTTTTTAATGCGATATGTCTTAAATCATTAATTTTTACATTAAATTAAAAGAAATAAACAATATAATTTTAAAATAAAATTAAATTTTATTTAAAAATAGCATTTTTACTATTAAACCTACTCTTATTAAGAAATTTAATGCTGGCCATCTTTACCATTTAATGATAATTTGAACTCTTTGACTATCCGAGAACAATTTAATTTGGGTTTTCTGTACATGATTACATAATGATTAAAAAACAAATTTGATATTATATTACATATATATAAAAAACCTAAAAGGTAACTAATCTCAAGATTGCATTATTTATAAAATGCAAAGTTTATTTAAAAGCTATCTGTTATTGTAAATAATTTACTAAAGTTCTATACAGAAAAGTGACAACTAAAGTTACATTTCACTTAACGTTTTGTCACTTTTTATTCACTGGTTTCACTTCACTACTAAGTTTCCTCTTCACTGGCCTCAATTTTTTTATTCCTTGCCCGCTTTGTTTTGGACCGCCTTCTCTTAGCTCTGGGCGTTACTTCACAGCTACAACCACTTCGGACACGGATATAATCCAGCACCCAGTTTGTACCACCAGCTGGAAATGAAGGAAAATAATGCGGCCTGTGCTGACTGGGAAGTCGAGTTGCTGATTCCCTTTCACGTACTATGGCGTATGTATATGAGTATTTTTGAACACAACGAGATTGGTTGTGTAACCGACGATCCATAAATCGGCACGGTTTCCCTTCTACACCAGCCCTACATGAAAGTTCATAGAATCGTTGTTTATTCTCGTATTGACTAAACAATTCAACCAGTATACCTGAAACAAACATTAAGCTTGTAATATGTTTATTTTCTGCTACATAATAAAAAAGACTGGGCTGTATTTAAAATATTTCTAATATATTTTACTGTGTTTATTTTTATAATAACATAATTCCTTCGACTCACAAGATAAAACATTATCTTGACTCACAAGATAATACATTATCTTGACTCACAAGATAAAACTAAAGGCAAAAATCAACTCAGCTTCTGGTACAAATGGAATATTTTATTTTGTCTATAGATAGTGTCCTGGAATGAGATATGTAGTTAATTTCTTTTATGAATCAAGAAGTATGGAATGTTCCAATGTTTATTTATTACTAATATTATTATCATTTGACAAAAGACCACTATTTACTGATATTTTTCAGCAGGCGCATTTCAATCGTTGCACATGTCTGTGCATCGTTCAATGCTGTAAGTCTTTGTAGTGTGTTATTTTTCATTGAGTAGTTGTAATTGTTAATTATTGGTTCAAATATAGTATTAGATTGTGAGTCTGTTTTGTTATTTAGAATGTATTGTGGATGGTTTTTGTGGTGTTTGTATATCTTGTAATTTTCTGTTGTGTTTAGGTTAGTATTATATTTGGACACATAATTAACAACTACTCAGTGAACAATAACACACCTCAGAACACCAACACACAACAGACTCACGCTAATACTACACCCCTGAGTAACAGTCTAACCCTTGGCTCACAGCAATGCACTGACCTAGTGTGAAACGCATCTACTGAAAAATGTCAGTAAGTAGTGGTTTTGTGCTAAGTGATACACAGTAGTAATTTCAAGAAAACCCTTAAGATGTACAACACAAAAACTGCAAGTTTATTTATTAAATCACTTGGCAAAAAACCAGTACTTACTGATATTTCTCAATAGATGGTTTTTGCATTTGATCAATGCATTATTCAATGCTATGAGTTTCAGAAAAGACTGTTTGCTCAGGTGTGTTTAGTTTTTACTTTATTTTGATGAAGTATAGGATTTCAAGGTCTGTGATAATTTTGGGTTGTGTGTGTGTCTCTGTCTGTCTACCTTGTATAAGTGTATGGTGAAATTTTGAGTTGTGTATTTTGGTATCTTTTATGTGGTTAAATTTCTTATTGTTTGTCGTACATAGAAGCTTGGAGAGTCCATGCATGTGAATTTGTATATCCCGGCTCGGTCATGTTTATTCTGGAGTGTTTTAATGTTGTGTAGGTAAGAACAAGAAAAAACTTTACCCAACAATACAAGGAACATATAAATGACACAAAACACACACAACTAAAATCAAATTTCACCATATATAAACAATACCTATTACACACATATATCAACATTGACAAAAACTCAGAAATCTTAAACTTCATTAAAAAAAGCAATAAACTGAAACAACAGAAAATTTTGAAAAATACAAATACCATAAAAGCTAACTACAGCATATACTAAACGATAAAACACATTCACAATCGAACACTTTATTCAAACAAATGATAAAAAATCACTCACTGAACAACAAAAATCATAGAATACCAACATAACCACAGATTCACAATAACAATACACCTGAGCAAACTGTCTTGTCTGAAACACAGCATTAAACAAACCAAGTGCGAATTGCACCTGGTGAGAAATATCTGTAAGTAGACGTTTTTTGGCAAATGAATTAGTAAATATTATTAAGAAACCTTAAGATGCACAAGTCAACAACTACAAGTTTCTCTTAATGATTTGACTACAGCAAATGTCAAGTCAATCCTGAAATATGAGGGCTATAAACATCAAAATAATCACATACTATTGCACTTACAAACACTCATAGGAAAAGAATCTTTTTACAAAAAATAAGCGATCATCTGGAAGGAAACCACAATCTTTCAGAAGTTAATGCTTGAGAAGAGTTCACGTAAGGACAATTTACTCTAGGAGAATTGGATTCTACTAAATACGAGTATGTAACAGTCCTGTTGTTGCTTGGCTTGACATAGAGAATGTTTGACGATCTGTAAAAAATATAATTTCCCCCAGATTTTCTTACAACACTGTGTTGGAAGAACTGTAACTCGCAATATTATACGTACTTTTATATTATAGGCGTCTTTTGCTTTGGAGTCAAGTCAACGAACTGGGAAACTAAGATAAGCTGAAAGAGGGAATTTATGCAGAGATGGCCACTACCCCCTGTGTTTCAATTTAATAATTTGTTATTCAAGGCATTGAAAAAATGTTCAAATAAGAGGTTGCATTTGCATTGATAGACTACTAGAATGTCAGCACTGTTGATATTTTCTTGACTGGTCATAGATAAAAAATAATGGCTTGGCTTTGGAAAGAGAACTTTACTAATACAACTAGTCAAATTGTTTTTATTTAATATGTCAGAGCTTAGTTCAGTAAAAGAAAATGTCTATGCCTGTCATTGAAAAATTATAGATCAGAGAATCATTATTTCTATCTGTCTAGAAGAAAGGCAGATTTAAGTTTTTAGGAACATTTATTCAGTGACAGGAGAATGTCAAGTTCAAAGATAGACTAGATTAATAACAACATGTTTGTGAAACTATAGTTGGCCTTTTCTAGTTTGTTCTCACTCAAAGAGTTTGGTGGCTACCTTAGTTAGGAAAACAGTAACAGGAACTTTAGAATGGTTGTATACTTTATAACAATGATAGATTGTTTGGGTATGTCTTGTGTGTTTAAGCTACTAGGTGCCAACAATTGTCAACTTCAGGGAATCTTCCTTTTGTTTGTTCAAGCTACTAGGTGCCAACTATTGTCAACTTCAGGAACTCTTCCTTTTGTTTGTTCAAGCTACTAGGTGTCAACTATTGTCAACTTCAGGGAATCTTCCTTTTGTTTGTTCAAGCTACTAGGTGCCAATTATTGTCAACTTCAGGGAATCTTCCTTTTGTTTGTTCAAGCTACTATGTGCCAACTATTGTAAAGTTCAGGGAATCTTCCTTTTGTTTGTTCAAGCTACTAGGTGCCAATTATTGTCAACTTCAGGGAATCTTCCTTTTGTTTGTTCAAGCTACTAGGTGCCAACTATTGTCAACTTCAGGGAATCTTCCTTTTGTTTGTTCAAACTACTAGGTGCCAATTATTGTCAACTTCAGGGAATCTTCCTTTTGTTTGTTTAAGCTACTAGGTGCCAACTATTGTCAACTTCAGGGAATCTTCCTTTTGTTTGTTCAAGCTACTAGGTGCCAACTATTGTCAACTTCAGGGAATCTTCCTTTTGTTTGTTCAAGCTACTAGGTGCCAACTATTGTAAAGTTCAGGGAATCTTCCTTTTGTTTGTTCAAGCTACTAGGTGCCAATTATTGTCAACTTCAGGGAATCTTCCTTTTGTTTGTTCAAGCTACTAGGTGCCAACTATTGTCAACTTCAGGGAATCTTCCTTTTGTTTGTTCAAGCTACTAGGTGCCAACTATTGTCAACTTCAGGGAATCTTCCTTTTGTTTGTTCAAGCTACTAGGTGCCAACTATTGTAAAGTTCAGGGAATCTTCCTTTTGTTTGTTCAAGCTACTAGGTGCCAACTATTGTCAACTTCAGGGAATCTTCCTTTTGTTTGTTCAAGCTACTAGGTGCCAACTATTGTAAAGTTCAGGGAATCTTCCTTTTGTTTGTTAGAGCTACTAGGTGCCAATTATTTTATTCAACTTCAGGGAATCTTCCTTTTGTTTGTTCAAGCTACTAGGTGCCAACTATTGTAAAGTTCAGGGAATCTTCCTTTTGTTTGTTCAAGCTACTAGGTGCCAATTATTGTCAACTTCAGGGAATCTTCCTTTTGTTTGTTCAAGCTACTAGGTGCCAACTATTGTAAAGTTCAGGGAATCTTCCTTTTGTTTGTTCAAGCTACTAGGTGCCAATTATTGTCAACTTCAGGGAATCTTCCTTTTGTTTAGGTGATGTAAAATTTCTCTTGCTCTATGTCATACTTGTATTTCTTAGATAAAGTTTGTGGTTGTTAATAAACAGGATATGATTGTTATTTGTTTATACATGATTAGAGAAAGGTGTGGTTACTAGAAGATTTGTGAAGAGCTTTCCTGTGTGAATGATCCATTGAGGTAGTATCATTTTATGCCAACAACTTGTAAAGGACACCGTCTGATTCATGTAATTTGTATAGCTACAATCTTGTAGAAAATAGTGAATGTGTTTGGACTGTTTGCTACTGTATCTAAAACCGTTAGGTGCTACCTCATGTTTTGGCCCCTCAGGTTATGCAAGAGGTGGTTCACTGGACTATTTAATAAAGTGCTTGTAATTTTAAGAAAGGGAGTAAATTATTCCATTTGTCAGCCGAGAGAAATAAATGAATTTTTTTTTTTTTAAAGTTCTATAAGACTTCAGAAGTAATGATGAACTAAACTCTTCTCTTAAATTTTGTAGAGAAGACACTGATGAAGATTGGCATGAGCGATCAAAAACATTCTGTCTCAGTAAGTTTTTACAAGTTTAAGTTTGGATAGTCATAAACTAACGTAAAAGTGATTAACTACACTCTTCTATTGAAAACTATGAGTAATATTTTATGGTCTATTTTAACATCCCAAAATGCCTTTTATAAGTTTCTATATAAACGTGCTTCAACCCTCAAAGCCAATGTCTAGAGTCCTTCTCTGCTCACTGTCTGACTCCAATTGCTAACAATCTACACTTTCATTAGAATCTCCATTTTTATAGGTCATTTCATTAATACTCGCTAAACCCTTTTACTGTTCACTATTTGCATACATACAACTACATATTGGTTGTAATTATAAATTAATGATCAGAAATTATTACTTCCATTCTTTGGTGTTGTGATATAAAAAAAAACATTTAATATTGCCTGAAATAATTCTTTTTCATCTGTGGGTATTTAATTCAAACCTTTATGCTTAGAAATTACAGCAAAATAATATGAGTTTAATAAAATAACTAAATGATTACAATATAAAATAATCTATTATTGATGATTTTTTAAGAATATGTTAAAATTTCATAGTCTGTTGTAAAATTTCATGTAAGCAAAATTTCCCACAAAGATTAAACTAATAAATTTACCTTCCTGGTTGATTCCACCCTGTGGTTCGACCATTTCTAGCATCGAGGGACAACAATCTACTGGTAATCCCTTTTCCCCCCCTTCTCTTCTCAGCACCATTTGAGATTCCTTATGAGTCAACCAACGTGCTCCGTCTTCTTCTTGTGACCTGCCGTGAAATAAACAAAGAGAATGCTAAATATTTCAGTAAATCAGTTAAAAAGTGAAGAAATATTCTACTCTAGAGTAAGCTTTTATAATATTACTGTTACTAAAATATTTAAATATTTTGTCAAATTTGTCTTGGTATAAAACCTTCTGACTTTATAATATAAATAATAGATAGTAAAAGAAAAACACTAAAATGTTTAAAATATTTTTTGTGTGATTTTAGTTTTGAATTTATAACTAAAAATTGGTCTATGGTGATTGGGAAAACTCAAAAACAAATTATTGACTTAACGAATTAATAATTCAAGTAAATTAAAGAAAAACGTTTTCAACACACCAAGCTGCTTTCATCAGTATGACCACTGAAAAAGATTGTTTAGTAGATCAACAATTTTTTGTCAAGTAAGTAATTCACAAATTACAAGGTTGGCAAGTCACTTTACTAGTAAAAAAGTGCTAGATTACTTTTTTTCTAGTATGAAAATAGGCTGTATTAGTAGTAAGGAAAGTGCCAGTTTCCTATCTAATCCTATAATGATCAAATAAACTTTGACATCTACTTAAAAGACTCAGAAAGACATCTAATATAATTTTATAAGTACAGTAAACGCTCTATAATCCGGCCCTTTTCCTATCCGGGCTCTCCAGTAATCTGGGGTTTTCATCAAGGACGGAAGATGTGAACATAATCAATATAACCTGTATATTTTTCACTGCATGTCGATTGTCAGTCAATGAGTGAATTTCAAGCCGCCCATTTCTAGTTGTGTAGCTTGTGATGTACATACAATTTCGAGCGGTATGTTGTCCAGTTGTTTTGAACAGTGACTGTACTGAATAGCAAATTGAACAATGTCCTTGCATGGTAAATTGTTTTTGTTGTTAAAGATAAGGTAACCTTTTATTGTAAAGTACAGACCACTAGATGTTTAAGTACAGTACAAGACTGTTTTCCTATGTTTTCTTTATTTTTGGCCAATACACATAAATATTGTTCAATGTACATTGTGTTTTTAATGGACCCTCCAGTAATCTGGCGTTTTCAGTAATATTGCAGCTACCAGTCCTATATGTGCCTATAGTGAGAGTTTACTGTATTTAGTAAATTTTAGGTTTAATTGCCTTTAGAAGATATGATTCTAAATACACAAACAAGTTAAGGGAAAAAGTAGAACAGGACCTTAATTCTACTTTTATTTAAATTAAAGTCCTACTTTAATATATATTAAAGTATTAATCTCATATCTATTTGGTAATAATGAAAACATTTAACAATATTGTTTTTTTTTGGGACATGGAATATAGTCTTTTTTGTGTTTTTCTCTGACACCAATTTAAAGAAAAGACGATTACAAAAAACATGTTCATCAAGATAAAAGAAAGGAATTAAAAATGCTGGTAGAAGGATTGGAAAAAAATAACAATTCAACTGAAAAGTACTTGAAATAGAAAAATGTCAATAAATCTAATTTTCAATAATAAAATGTATATTTTTAAATGAAATATAATCAATTTTACTACAAATAGGTTTTATATATAAATTTATATATAAAGAACAAAAGTCAAAATACAAATACAAGAATTATATTTGAATTTACAATTCAAAGCTTTTCGTTGGCTAACAGTACCAACATCATCAGCTAATGATGTTGGTACTGTTAGCCAACGAAAAGCTTTGAATTGTGAATTCAAATATAATTCTTGTATTTGTATTTTGACTTTTGTTCTTTATTAATACACAAGAAAACATATTGCGATATTTATAAATTTATATATATATATATATATATATATATATATATATATATATATAAATATGGTTAAACAATAAATTTTATTGTATATGTTTTATTATGTATTAATAATAATAATATATTATATATTATTGTACATTAAATATGGTGATATGTTTTCTTGCAATACAATAAAGGAATACAAATATTTCAAATACAAGAATTGTTTTAATTTATATATTTTTCCAATATAAATTAAAACAATTCTGGTTACAGTTTTTGTATTAACTTGGCAAATTCTTATATTTAGAATATTTTATTCATTTATATAAGTATATATATTGTATTACTAAAACATTTATTGTAATATTGAAAACACTTAATTAAAATATATATTTATAATTAATTAGCAAAATATTATACATTGAAGTTTTTTAGTATGATCTCTAAACATAAAAATTAACAAATATTTTATAAATGTATATTTGTAAAAACAAATACCACATACAGATACGCAGATTAAAATTTTGTTTTGTGGGTACATATATTATAGGTACCTAGAACAAGATAAAAATTATTTCAAACTTAATTTTTAGCACTTTTGTCACCAACCAAATACTAACTGTACCCAATGTTGGTTCTTTGCGCTGATCAGACGAGAACCTGTATAACTTACATTTTATGGAATTTAGGTCCTTGATTATTTAGTTGAATTTTTTCACATCATAAAAAGTATTAATTGACATAAATATGTATATATAACCATGAGTAAATCAAGTCAGCCCCTGGGGTTCATATGTAATGACTAAAATGTTTAGGTAAAAATGCTATTAACATGTATCCATAATTGTGACATATTATTTTCAAATGACAAAAAAGATTGAATAATAAAAAATTATATGTTTTCATATCTATAATTTTGTACTGTTACCTTAGTGCTAAGTTGTAACTATATGCATTTAATTAAAACGTCTACAGCAAAATTGTACTATGATGGCAATATAGTGTATAGCAGAACAGATGTAGATACCATAGTCAACTTAATGACATGCAGCATGTAGTACCAAAGTATAGATAAAGATAAATTAAGTGATTAGAGTGGGAATACTGGAAACATAAGTAGAGTTTACAAACTGAAATTAAAACTTTTCTATACTGAAAAGTTTCAAAGATGGAGGAAGATTGATTAATAGGTCTAATACATAAAAATATATAAACATTTGCCTATAGTTGGACTTACCTTTTCTATAAATAAGGATGGTCATTGATAAAGAGACAGATCTCCTGAAATGGGTGTCCCCTTTTATACAAAAAATGAGTGCTACTATGGGAATTGTTTACAAATACGAATGTCTATAATTAAAATAACAAAATGGATTTCATTTTGCAGAACATTTAGGAATGTTACAAATAAAAACTTATATTTTAAAAAAATTTGTTTTCAAAACTATAAGTAATTATTCCTATATAAGTGTGTTATTTGTATGATTTAAGCTTTCTTTATGAATATAAGTACATTTTTTTACTGGAATAATTTTCATCTTGTGTCCCCTCCAGAATATCCTAGATCTATCCAAGGCATAGTTAACATATTTTCTAATAGATGAATTCTAATTTGGTAAAGAACTTTAAATATATCCAATAATAAATCTGTTTAGATTAGAGCCCTAGTTCTATCTGATAACCTAGGTTTAAATATATCCAATAATAAATCTGTTTAGATTAGAGCCCTAGTTCTATCTGATAACCTAGGTTTAAATATATCCAATAATAAATCTGTTTAGATTAGATTCCTAGTTTTATCTGATAACTTAGGTTTAAATATATCCAATAATAAATCTGTTTAGATTAGAGCCCTAGTTCTATCTGATAACCTAGGTTTAAATATATCCAATAATAAATCTGTTTAGATTACAGCCCTAGTTCTATCTGATAACTTAGGTTTAAATATATCCAATAATAAATCTGTTTAGATTAGAGCCCTAGTTCTATCTGATAACTTAGGTTTAAATATATCCAATAATAAATCTGTTTAGATTAGAGCCCTAGTTCTATCTGATAACTTAGGTTTAAATATATCCAATAAGAAATCTGTTTAGATTAGAGCCCTAGTTCTATCTGATAACTTAGGTTTAAATATATCCAATAATAAATCTGTTTAGATTAGAGCCCTAGTTCTATCTGATAACTTAGGTTGAAATATATCCAATAATAAATCTGTTTAGATTAGAGCCCTAGTTCTATCTGATAACTTAGGTTTAAATATATCCAATAATAAATCTGTTTAGATTAGAGCCCTAGTTCTATCTGATAACTTAGGTTTAAATATATCCAATAATAAATCTGTTTAGATTAGAGCCCTAGTTCTATCTGATAACTTAGGTTTAGATATATATCCAATAATAAATCTGTTTAGATTAGAGCCCTAGTTCTATCTGATAACTTAGGTTTAAATATATCCAATAATAAATCTGTTTAGATTAGAGCCCTAGTTCTATCTGATAACTTAGGTTTAAATATAGTTCTAAATGATTGCTAACCAATCAATACTGAAGTCGCTACTGTTGCCAGAGTGATGTCTGCTTGAACGGGCTGAATGGTTGTATTGGAAAGAAAACTGTGGAAACAAACTGGCGGCCAGGAACAGCACCTGTCAATATAGTACAATAAAATTGTAAATTAAATATTTATTGATAACTGAAATAAGTTACTGATTACTCATAAATTATTGAAACAATTTTATTTAAAAGTCTTATGTCATAAATAAACTTAGTGTAACATGTTAGTATATATATATTAATTAATGACGCCTAAATTATAATTTGGTATATTTATGAAAAACCTAATCTTAAGAGAAACCGTTTTTGATCACACAAAGATATTTTCCTTCGGTTAGCATCTAGACACTGTTTATAGATTAACAAAGATGGCTTTGTGTGATAAAAAATGTTTTGCCCAAATAAATATTTCTTTAATTTACATAAATTACAAGCTTGGCGACTGATTAGTTAATTAAAGATACATGTTAACAATTTGCTAATCACCATAGACAATAAAGTCCAAAAATAGTATTAAAATAAGAAATAGATCAACAAAAATTATCCTACTTTTCATGTCAAACCTTTCACCAACTATATATTTTTCTGTATGAGATTAGTTATTTTCATGAAAACCTCTATCACAAGAAATATAGTCTACTCTTATCATACTTGTCTAACTTTTTTCAGAAGTTTTCATTATCAGATGATATATATCTTGTTATTTTTCACTAGAGTTCTTGTTAAACTCTGCAGTAAATAGGTCCCTCAAGTTTTAAGCACTGCTTAAGAATCATTCATATTTTTATTGTAAATTACCTCTGAAGATGATTGGTACAATTGAAAGGTACATAAGGTTTTAAATAAAAGAAAAACTCATTTGTAGTAAAGAGGTTTCATTTATTATTCCTGCTCAAGTGTTTAGAGACAAAACATTTTTTTCTGATGAACCTGTTGCTATCAATATTTTCCCATCTCTCTTCATTTATTAATTTGTTTATAATTTTTCCTCAGGATATAGTAAACATTTTCAATAGATTCAAGGTTTTAATAATGTGATTTAAATGAATCACCTAAACACAATGGTTTAGGGCCAGTGTATTTATTTATGAGAGCATATTATTCAAAAGGTCAGGAACAGAAATAGAATACAAGATAATCGATTTATCAGAATGTATGACACCTTGAATAGCACTAAAAAAACATATGGGCAATGAAGGAGAATATTACTATCTCTCAGCTTGTTTGTCATTGTACAATTTCAATAGAATGGAAATAGCAACATTGCAGGGAGAATAATAGAATTACCACACCCACATTAAAGGCCATATTACTTATGAAGCTATACTGATATCAAAGGAGACTCTTAATTAGACAACATGAGAAGTCCCACTAAACTTTACATATTAAAGTTCATTAAAGTTTTCACTGGAATTGAAATTAATATTAAAATTGTCTTCATTTGACCATCCTGTAATGCTGACAGTATGAAATGCACTAAAACATTACTTGTTTCTTTGAATAAATATAAACAGATATTACTTTGGCCTTCATTAGCAACTTTTTACTGTCACTCAAATTTTAGTCAATTATTAAACTAATGAACACATGTGAATGAAATAAAACTTTCAGTATATTGCTGTTCCTTGAAATTGCTCTAGAAACACAGTAGTGACTGTAATGTCTTATCTATTTTGTTTTATTTACATTTAAACAAATTAGAATCTTTTATTCATACAATATCGATTTTCAGTAAAATAAACTGAATACATGGTAAAACAAATTTCATGATTTTTAAATCATTTAACAAAAGTTTTAAAATGTGAAAATTCACTTTATAAAAATATATGATTATAATATTCACTAAAACTAGCCTGTAGGCACTTAGTTTTTTAAGTTCTCGAGTAAATTGAAAAGAGGCAAAACTTTCCAAAAATGGACATCGTTAACATAAACTCCAAGTGATTTTATAATATAATTTTTAACAACGTTTTGTATGTATATATTGTATATGTTAACGTACAAAAATGTATAATTCCATACTCATTAGGTTGTTTAGGAAACAAATACTGTAATTAAATGTAAAACATTAATGTAAAAAGGCAAGGTTCTATGTGCAGGGACCTTATTTTGAAGCATAAAAATAATTCTATACATTTTCCTGAGTTATAAATTACATTTCTGTTAATATGTTCAAAATCAATAGTTTTAAAAATATTATCCATTTTAATTTCTGAAAAAAGTAGCAAAAAGTGAAATATTTTAGTAAATAAATTGTAGAGATACATTACCTAAATCATATAAAGACAAGCTGTAATCAAAAATGGTATGATGAGTTATAAAATCATTTTGTAACTTTAAAGAATATATTTAACAAAAAAGTGTTAGAAAGGTAATCCACCTACAATTAAATCTAGCCTAAATTTTGTTTTAACCTGTACACTTTATTTTTAATACCTCTGGTAAGTTACACATAAATGTTTAACTACATAATTAAAATCACTTTCAAAAATAGTTGTTTGATTTCATTACAATATAAAAAAAACTTTAAAAGAAAATATTAGCCAAATTAAAGTACCTGTCAAATTAAATCACTAAACTGGCTTTATATTTCTATTCAGCAAAACGCCATCTATGAATCTTTTTACAATTTAATCTGTGACAACAAATATAAAGTGACTGGACTGTGAAATTGATGGAATTGGCGGTGTAGGTAATTACGTGCTATTTTTTTCTAATTATAAGTTTGTTGTTTTTTATTAATCATTCTGTCCGTTTTCATTTCCGACTTGTTATTTGCGTTTAAGTGTTTATTTTTCCGTTATATGTAAATTTAAATAGTGTGTTTGTCAATTAGTGTAATAACCAAGAAAAAAAGTTTTAATTCTTTAGAGGTTAACAAAGGTAAGCTAGTTTTGAAGATTATGTTTTATTTTGTTTCCATTTGCCTTTGATTTATTACAGTTCTAAAATAATGTGCTTTATTTGGTTTACCTTGGTATTATTTTTTACTTTGTAAATTGGTTTAATGTGATTTCTCAAATATTTGTTTTAAAACTCTACCTAATTAAGATAACATACAGCGATGATTATTACGCATTAGACTATGAGTTTTGTGCAGGACTAGTTTATGTAGGCAAATCGATTCTTTCTGAAAGTTTTGTTACTCGATATTTTTTTCACGCATTTTGTAAATAATAATAAACGTTTAGTAAAGTTTTTACTCCAGTAAGTACTATTCAAATTATAAACATTTGCATCTTTTTTTTCAATTTATCCTACTTTTGCTTACAAAAGTGGCACTTTTGTTAGTCTACTATCATTGTATATGACTTATTTACCACTGAAAGTATGTTTAAAGCCATATCCTGTCTGTCCTATGATAATAATTTCGCTGAGTTGTCGTCAACTATTTATAGATTTTTGCTCGCACCTCACTATTTATTCCGAACTTAACATTTTCCAAGTCCATATTATGATTTAAGGCTAACGTATCATCACAATATTCTAGAAGTGAAGCCTACTCTTTTCAATAACAATAAAATTATTAGTCTATGAAAAAATGTAACAGAATATATTAATAATTAAAATTTTAATCTAAAAACCCCTATAACGATTTAAAGTTACACAAACTTTTTAAAATTTAAAACATACTTTTTCATAATATATTGTTTTTAATAATAGATTTATATTTTATATTAATATATTGTTATAGGAAATATGTCAATACAGATTTGTCTTAGAAAATTACTAAAAATGACCTTTGTTATACGAGTCACAGTATGCAACTACATTTTTCAAGATTTCACTTTTAAACTCTTATTAAGACCTGAAAAAACAAAGAAATATGAGATTTTACAATATAATAGAAACTATTTCCTGACAACATTTTTAGTTTAAGTGCACGATTTAATAGTTTCATAAAATCAGCGCAAGGCTACACACTCTGATCTGTGCTGCTACCTAGCAGTTATTTCAAGTACTGACCGTAATGGACTTCATGAGAGCGTAGGTTACGGCAAGTTGCCTACTACAAGACATTTTCTGAAAACATTTTAGTATCGAGTATCAAAACTTTATGACTATAAGAAAAGATTCTTAAACCATTGTTAATGAAGTAATTGCGCTTTCATTCAAACTGTAGACGGATAAATAAGAACATCAAGCACTTCCACATTTTATGGAGGAGTAGCTGGAGTCCTAGAATTAATAAATTTGCATTTGAAATTTTTTTGTTACTATCCATAAAATAGTAAAATTTTAGTTGAATTCTGACAATTTTCGATCATTTATTATTTTTACTACATTTATTTCTTTATTTTTATTATCTTTCTATGATTTCAACTTTACTTTATCTACTAGTTTTTCACGAAAAACACGAACATATATTGATATGTTAAAGTTGCCTATAATAATACTTACTTTTTTGATTACTAAGGACGGCCGTTTCGGGATATGTGTCACATTGTCAACTCAGGCTGTAACTGACCTCTTGGTTGTTTTAGGCTAGGCTGGGGGTGGGGTAGGATAGGGGTATTAGGTGAATTTTTAAAGAGTATTGGGAGTTATAATGTCGGGAAGTGTATGTGAGTTATAATGTAATTGGGTGGTGTGTGTGTGTGTGTGTGTGTGTGTGTTGGGTGAAATTTGAATTGTTAAGGAAATTTCCAACATTTCTTATAGAAACATTCGGATTTCGAATGTTTTATACTATTCTGCTGTGTAGCGCTGGTTATTTTTGTTTTGTTTGTGTAGAATCTGTAGGTTTTATGTTATGCTTGTAGGTTTGTGGATATGAGATGTCCAGCAATCAAAAAAGTAGCACAATAAAAAAAAGTAAGTGGTACTATAGGCAAGTGCAACAAACTAATATGTTCAAGTGTTATTATGTTTGTTTTCATTTGTTATAAACTGACATTCGTTGACTGATATAAACTGCTTTATAATAGCAGAATCTGAAAATTCAAGGGCGGGGTGGGTAAGTGCACTGAAACTGCCTACAGACAAGACGTGTGTCCTAAATTAAGTGTACCAGCGAATAGACTGACGTGACTTGTGCGTACTGAACTAAGTCAATGACAATCTTTAGTTTTGATAGATCCTTGATACTGAGTTATGGTAACACACACACACACACACACACACACACACACACACACACACACACACACACACACACGCACACACGCACACGCGCACGCGCGCACACGCGCACACGCGCGCACACGCGCGCACACGCAGACACGCACACGCACACGCACACGCACACGCACACACACACGCATACACACACACACACACACACACACACACACACACACACACACACACACACACACACACGCACACACACACACACACGTGCGCACATACACACACACGCACTATATTATGGATTACATTACAACTACGTTATATTTTTACCTAGGTTATGCATTTTCAACGTTTCTTGTGATACAATGTATGTCGTGGAAGGTCCGAATCAAATCTATCACTATAGGTTTGCAGTACTATCAGTCGTAGCGTTAAATATATTTAAATAATAAATAAATATTTATAATAAAAGTTAAATTAAATTATCTGATATTTAATTGACGTATCAGCTCTGAATGTTTGACCAAATATAAATGGGAGGGAGCGCAACCTCTTGTTAGTGTTACAAAGGGGGGGGGCGCAAGCCTGAAAATTTGAGAACTCCGGTTATAAACGATCTTGCAGCGTCGTTGGTTGGATTCCTCAGCTTAGAAATGTTGTAGGAGTAGTGGGTTATCGTACTTAGCTTAGAAGAATTACGCTGACAAGTGGAAACTTTCTTTTGAATTGTAGCAAATTTAATTCTTTTAAACTGGCACCAGAGTTGTCACTTTGCATCGAATTGTAAAGCCCTTATGGGCGCATTGTGAGTGTGCAAGTTCATTCAATTTAATATTCTCCAATAGAATGTGCATTTCAGTGACATAAGTATAAATGTCGATGGTCTGGGAAAAACTCAATAACGGTGGCATGTTTTAGCTTTTTAAGTACTAAAAAAATTATTCTAAGTTCCAGATAGTTATTTTTTAAATACACACGAGTGTATTAAATTTTCTTTATATTCACACTTAAGTACCATATTCCTTACGATTAAACACGGACATTTCTATCTCCCACAAACTATGTCTATTTACACATAGTTACACAGTAGTTACTTTCACTTGCCTAGTTCGAGTCTTTCTGAAGTGCTTTTGAATTACAAAGTACCAGAGTCACCTCTTCTAACGGTTAGTTTACTTCTTTTGTGTCAAGCAGGTCTTTCCTAGCTTTTCTAGCTGAAGCTGCAAATGCTCATTTGTACCGAGTTTTTTACAAACATTTTTATTTTCTATTCTGATTTACAATTAATTATTTTCAGTGTCCATATCACTATATCACATTTTTACTCAAAGTGATTAGTTGTGGTCGCCAGATTACTTTGGGATTATCGTCCGAGCGCCAAATATTGTTTTGCACTATAAATAAGCTTAGTCAAAACATTCTACTGCGCTTTACCGTAAGTTTGGTGTCCTACAGCCTCGGATGTCCCTACGGTACTTAAGGCACTGTTAGATTTCAAAGTACTTTTACCCAGATTTTAAAATCTTACACCGTTCCAGAAATATTTATTCGTAATTAGACACACACTAAAATGAAAGCGGAACCAGTCACGTGGTATGGGTTACACTAAAACAGTTATTAGTTATATAAATAGATGCTAGGAGCGCAGTCGGAACACAGGTTGTAAATCAAAACGGAGTAACGAAGACTCAAGGCGGCGAAAAACAAGGCAAACTGGACACCGTAACTCAAACAGTCCTACTTCCAGGTACAAATTACCCGGTGTGTTATACAGTGTTGTACGTTTGGTGCCGTATGGGGTCTGTGTAGGTGTGATGTATGGACGAGGTAAAATATCGATCTCTTAAATTTGACAGAAGAAATCGAAATGAACCGGCACGCAGCTGTTTTGCCGCGTCGCGTTGCTCGTATAACAAGTTAATAAAATATGTGTGTAAAGACAAAATTTAAATTGTATAATACGCTCGTAACTCGGGCATATTATAAACTTTGAACTCAATCTACTAAAATTTAAAAAGATATGATTTATATAAAAATTAAATTACTTCTCTTTTATTCATTGCCATTTTTATAAGCTTTCAATTCCTCACGGGATGGGTGTATGCCCACCTAGGACCAAGTCCGGAGTCTGAGAGTCCAGCCCTTAGGTAACGTTAAGGCGGGAGTGGATGAAGGTCCGATTGCGCTACCTATATTGAACTAATTAGACGGGGTATTGAGGTACGGAGACCTGACCTTTCAGAAGGTTCCGAATAGTTCTGGAAAAACTGTCGAAACCGTAGTGTCTCGTTTCAGGAGCCTTGCAGGTGTCACCAGCCCAGGCCTTACAGTAAGGTCGCAAGACTCTTGGATATTGGTACCGTGAGTCGTGGCAACTCGGGACTGACCTTAGTCGCGCGGGCGGGAGTCACGAGTTGGGGGTTGTGATTTCAAATGCTAAACTGGAGATTCTCCCCATTAAAGATCTACCTTTGTGTTCTTTTGGAAGTAGGTTGGATTGAAAGACAGGTACTCCTTGCCACCATTCTTCTTTTTTCATCATCTTTGTCCTTTGAGTTTACGCAAAACACGCTGCCGAATGCCATTTGTTGAGGGTTTCATTTGTTGAAAAATAATGTTCTCAGCGATGACTTCCCAAGTAGGGAGCGGAGGACTGACAGACTGGCTGTTCCGGTTTTCAGATCGGAATAAATCCTCCGAATAACGAAGAAAGGCAAAGAAAATAAAGATTTTCAAATAATATGTATAGTGCACTTGGCCTTGAGAGATCCCACGAGATTTCTTGTATACTACTACTTCTTAAAACTAGTTACATATTCAGAATGTTCTATACATCAACAGCATCTGTGTCCGATTTATCTAATATTTCAAGATTGCTTATTTTATACTGAAGGTAATTTATCGTCGAATACATCTAATATCGACCGTCTCATGCAAGTCAGTGTTTTGACAGTTCTTATCATGTTTGTAGGAAAGTATTTATAGTGACCCTATCCTCCCGTCTCGTCTACTGCGATCCCTCAAGGACAAGTGCACAGTTACGTGTTCCGCATATACCTGGAGTAATATAAAAAGGAACTGTGTATTTTGGATGGGCACACATACACGCGCGCGCGCGCGGTTGTGTGTAAACATGTTTCTTTCTGTTTAAAAGTCTACATTAATTTTATCTGATGTCACAATTTTGCAATATGTTGGTATCGTTGAATTTTTCATCTTTCTAACAAAAGATTTAGTTGTTAATCTATTGGGGGAAGAATTACAATTATTTTTATAGAAATGATGAATGGAACTTTTTATAATATATGAATTTTTATTTTATCTTCCGGGTAGCGGATGGACACCGGCTTCGACCCCGGTTGAGAGTACGGTAAACGAGCCTCTGTCCAGTGTTGCCAAGATATTCCATCTATATCCTACTATACCACGAGGTTTTATATTCTTACCTTTATTAACAATCTTTTTATATCCTTCTTAGGCGATAAGAATCAAAATGACCAGAAAGTTATTTATTAGGTGTTTGTTTTACAAATATTTATAATTAAATAAATATCAACTAGCCCTAAATATTTATACTGACATTTTGTATAATGATCCTCCTAATAAAGGGCATCAGAAAGATATCCACAGCTGACTTCGATAGCTGTAGTCTGCTAATAACTACAGATTATCCGACATAAATGAATGCTTGTACTGGGATAATGTTTTTTGAACAGAGTGTAGGTTCATGTTGGTCGTTCTAGCACTTCCCGTATAGAGTGCAGGCAGCTTAACCGCTCATAATGTTTGCGTGAGCAATGCATTTTAATAGTGACGAAAGTTTAGTTCGGAGAAGGACTTTTGTTTATCGTCATGCTTTGTTCTACAGTTTTACAAACGTCATCGACAGACGCAGCCCAGTGTAAAAATCTGGCATTTTAAAATACCTTTATACACGCGCAAATCTCAAAAACAACTTGAGCCACTGAAATAGTTTAAAACTTTGTATCTTAATTATAGCATTAATTTGGTCCGAACTAGATATTTTCACAGAGCTGAAGAGGAAAATTTCCTAAATATATATATTTTTTTCATATTTGTAATCTATATCTATAAAATTTAATGTGTTGATTGGCTAACGTATCATCACATAGCAATTTTCATTTTACACAGTGGCATAAAAGCCCATGGTAAAGAACATGAAAGGAATACCAACTGGGATATAGTTACGCTAATTTAACGAAAAAATAATACGGGAAAAATACAAACGCAACAACGATATATCGTTTGCAAACCACTTTTCGCCGAGAACACGCACGACGGTATATTGTTTCACGGCAAAATGTATCGTTGCAGAAGAGCCAAAGGGTCCGATTGTGGCAATAATCGTGACGCGGTAGCGTCTGTTGCTGGTGCCTAGACGCAAGTAATATTGTACGTCTCATAAAGCTTCAGGATGTGAGGTGTGGTTTGGATGATGTATAGCGTCCATGCGGTCCCAGGGAGTTTATTGATTGGATAGTTCCACTCATTACATGGTCATTTATTTATTGCTTTTTCCAGTTACGTTTTCACTGTAGGCCAACAGGTTGGGCTGGAAGTTAAGGTTGTTCAACAGCCTTGTAATGGGCGGCTGTAGTAGGGCACGGGAAGAAATGGTTTGACTGTAGTTGTGTATTATTCCACGAGGTTTGCGATTCTATCAGGTAAAGCGCCTTGTATAAATATAACGCCTTTACCCCGAACGCAGAAGCCGTCAATGCTTGATAGCGGATTCGGAAGGTTGAAGGACCTAGGCAGTACTATAAAGTACTGTATAAAATGTTCTGGTTGAAGCACTTTGCTTTGTGTTGCGAATTAACATTTTAGAATGTTGACTATGAATGTCGACGAAAAGCTTAGAGCATTTTAATTAATATTGCGTTTGCGATGAAATTATTGTAATCTCTCTCTTTCTCACACACACACTATATATATATATATATATATATATATATATATATATATATATATATATATATATATATATATATATATATATTACAGGCAGAAAAGAAGAAAAGAGATGAGAAGTGTACGACGTCACAACACTATTTCAGTCGTGTTAGGTAAGGTAGCTGTTACACACGTCCTTATGATCTTTGAATAGAGAAAGTTGCCTTCACAGAAGCGAGTCTTAACATAACCTTTACTATGATTCAGGTTGAGAAGGTTTTGGTCTTAAATTTATCCCATACGCCCTCATGAGTAATAAAAGTAAATTTGACTGACAAGATCCAGTACCTCCCTCTTTACATCCAACTGTCTAATTACACACAAATAAACAATGATATCACCTGATAAACGTACAGTAGAAAGGATAAGATTCATTAGAGGTGGGAGGGCTGAATGTCCCCTTGACTTGGATATGGGAAGAGTAATAGCTAAGTTGTTCAAACGTCCCGTTCTCCCGACTATACTTCTAGGGATGCAATAGTCTATTTTTCCAGTTTTGGCAAAATAGTAATTGACATAGTAGTTTTTCAATATAAAAAAATTCAGCAGATAAATATTGAATGCTCTAAACAGTAAATTGAAGGTTTCATATTAATGATTTGAGAGTATATTTTATTCCACTATCGCTTGATTTCCAAGAATACAAGAATATAGGTGTATCTACGGAACCACCGCTCTGCTGGGGATATTCATACCATACCCCAAAAATTCCCAGAAGGTACTGTCCCGTTTTGATACTTATGTTCTTTTCTCCACAATTTATTTAAAGTTGTTAATAAGTTATTCGTTGACAGAATATACAATATCAAGTGCACAATTTATTACATTGAAAATATTTTTCCAATGAAAATAGAGTGACTCTAGTTTGTAACTTTTTAATGTAAAAGTCTAACTACTTATTGTAAAAGTGATTAATTATGTTTCACCGAAAGTAATGGACTATAAAATTCAAGAGTGTAACTTTTTGTTTGGTAGATTGTAATTTTGTAATAAGACCCTCTGATGATGACAAGGTCATCGAAATGTACATAAGGATTTAATCTTAAGTAGCTTGCATTATCTCTTATTTTTTTATTATTTTTGTGGTGTTGGAGCTGTTTCTAGTATATACTTGTATACGGTATATATATATATATATATATATATATATATATATATATATATATATGTGTGTGTGTGTGTGTGTGTGTGTGTGTGTGTGTGTGTGTGTTTCATTGTTGATATATTAATTTCCCTCCCAATTTCTTAATTTTTTTGCTATTCCATAAGCCACAGTAAAACGTAAGAACTTTTTGATCACCCATTGTCGAAAGATAAAGTCTCAAGATGTCGCGATTTACACGTTTATAAATAAAGTGAAGTGGGCGGCCGTTGAAGTATAAACAGAGTTCGGTCTGTATTTATTGATGTATGATGAAGCGCCTGGGATTTTTAGTAGTTATAAGGCCTACTTGACTATTACTGAGAAACTGTCACTCAACAATCCGGCTGTTTGAGTGTTTACACTGCACAAGAATGTGGAGCAGTGCCGTAAACATTTCGTAGCCAATAACGTCCGAAGAAACACTTGTAATTGTTGGATACTTTTAGAACTAGTAAAATTAGTTTCGATTTATTTGAAGGTCTGTGTTTATTGACGTACTGCCTGCGTGGGTAAATTTTGTGAGCCTTTTTCTCTATTAATATTTCGGTACATTTATTTCTAATACAAGAGAGCCGGGGAGACGGCTCTTAAATGTCCTAGAAAGTCTATGTTGTCTATGATGTTACGCATACTTTGAGCCTGTCGAACGTGAATGGATAATATTTTTGACGCAGAACCCGATTATTTCAGTCAATAAATGTATAATGTGCATTTCATTTATACCTCTCTGAGTTAGACATGGTCGATATTTTCTGTCACGGTGACTTGTAACTGATAATGGTTTGCCGCTAATGCGACCAGTGACAAAATATGGAAAATACCAGTTCCAGAGACAATGAATCGATCGGAAGTTGGTTCTATTGTAATTGGTCAAAAAGTCGCAGTCGCTGAATAAAAAATTTCTAATATTTTACCGCGGATGTCATTGGTTGATTTGTCGCTGTCGCTGGCTCTGCTCTCACCGCTCGGCTCACGTCGCCGATCATCGTGCAGTTTCGTTGACTGAAGGGGAGAAGAGGGGTCGTCTCTGTTGTGATTGGTCAACATGTCGCCGTAGCTGACGGAAAAGTTACTGATATTTTATCAGCGCTGTCATTGGTTGATTTGTCGCTGTCACTGGTTCTATTCATTTACGTAATGTCTGAGTGGACGATTTGTGTCAGGTTGTCACGACAGTGACACTGATGTGTACGGTAGACGCTATTTCGCACTCAGTAGTTTGTTCTTAATTTCGTAGGAGTTTATTTTTAAATAAATGAGCCTTCCGAAAACGAAAAAAGCGAGGTGTAGAGTCATTTCACCAGTGTGGCATGCCTACATGTTTTTGCTACATTGTTTTTGTCACCGGTAAAAGGCTCTGATCCAAGCCTGGCGCTGTCACTAAACTCACCGATCCTTTTAAGTCACTAGATCGACCATCTCTACTGTGACTCCTGTCGTATACCAACTTCACAGCAAAAACCTTCCCGCGTGAAGCCGACTCCCCATCAGAACAACGTCAGAAAATCACTTATTTATTTGTAAATGGCCTTGCCAATTCCTCACATCTATCCGTTAGGTAACTATAACTTATGTGCCATTGAATTAAACAGAAAATCACGACATGAAGATGACATTTTGAAACTTCGAAACATGTAACTGTAGACGTTATCTACTTTAATTTTGTTACAATCTAAGCTTAAAGTCTTCTTTACAACGCTCCCTAGGGGACAATTTTTTTTTTTTCTTCTAGGCGAAAAACCCAAAACTGTTATCATCGCTTAAACTAAATTAGTAATTCTAATAAAACAAATCTTGGCGTTAAAACTAAATAACAAAAATCGAATTTAAATAATTCTAACTAGATAAATATAAAATTATAACTAAATACTTAACATAAATACCTAACCTAAAACATAAATAGTAAAAGTAAATTAAAAATGAAGATCTAGGCGTTAATAAACCGTGTCTTATTCTTATTTTCATGAAATTTAAAAAAAACGATGAATTAATACTTGAATGCTCAGCATCTGATTGTAACACCGTAGCTTCCTAACTGCTGTAATGTAGCTTCTTTGTGCAAATAATGTAATAATATTTGCCTGATATTAATTTCAGGCTATTAATCCTAGTGTAATACACCTAATACAGATCTAAATTAACATGTGAATACACATATGTTATGACTGAAACGTGCAACTATTTCGCCATTTCTAGTCCCAGTCTTGCAAGATCTTAGGACTTTTGCTATGTCAAACAAGCGTCTTGCGAGAATTCTTTAATCGACTTTATAAATGCGAAGTTTGAAAGCAGTAACCATTGGCGCAGAGATGCTACCACAGGGATTGGAGTTCGCTTACTTATAACAATTCTACGTGTATAAATTCTCAGTCAACATTCATGTTTGAAACTATTTTCTATATCACAACGTATAACTACTTGCTAATTCATCAAAGTTCATCTTTTTTCTAATACTATCATTATCAAAGTTCTAATTTATCAAAGTTACTTATTACACTTTTGTTATTACTTGCGATCAGACTATTTGTTAACTAAAAGTTGTTAAATTGTTAACTAACACTTGGAGGAAACGTTTTCGTCTTACGACTTATTCAGCCTCGTATTTTTGACGCTAGGAATGGTGCAGTTGTGCTTCCTCGGTACCAGCATTCCTAGCGGCAAAAATACGAGGTTGAAGAAGTCGTGACGAAAACGTTTCCCCCAAGTGTAAGTTAACAATTTAACAACTTTCAGTTAACAAATAGTCTGGTCGCAAGTAATAGCAAAAGTGTTATAAGTAATAAACAACCAGCTCGTCATGAACAGCAACAAGATTTCGATATTTATCAATGTTCTTTTCTAATTTATCAAAGTTCAATTGTTTAATAATTCTGTAGCAAAGATGTAACTACTTGTTAATTATATTATCAAAGTGTAACTTCATCAGAATTATAATAGATCTGTGTCAAAGTGTAACATTTATTAATTCTGTAACAAAGTCTAACAACATTTTAATTCCATATCAAAGTTTAAATATTTACTAATGTTATATGAAAGTATAACTATTTACTAAATCTATGTCAAAGTGTAACTATTTACTAATGCTACGTTGAAGTGAAACTAGTTGCTATTTTATCAAAGAGTAAATATTTACTAATGCTATATGAAAGTACAACTATTTACTAAATCTATGTCAAAGTGTAACTATTTACCAATGCTACGTTGAAGTGAAACTAGTTGCTATTTTATCAAAGTGCAAATATTTACTAATGCTATATGAAAGTATAAATATTTACTAAATCTATATCAAAGTGTAACTATTTACTAATGCTACGTTGAAATGAAACTAGTTGCTATTTTATCAAAGTGCAAATATTTACTAATGCTATATGAAAGTATAACTATTTACTAAATCTATGTCAAAGTGTAACTATTTACTAATGCTACGTTGAAGTGAAACTAGTTGCTATTTTATCAAAGTGTAAATATTTATTAATGCTATATGAAAGTATAACTATTTACTAAATCTATGTCAAAGTGACCCTATTTACTAATGCTACTTTGAAGTGAAACTAGTTGCTATTTTATCAAACTGTAAATATTTACTAATGCTATATGAAAGTATACTAAATCTATGCCAATGTGTAACTATTTACTAATGCTACGTTGAAGTGAAACTAGTTGCTATTTTATCAAAGTGTAAATATTTGCTAATGCTATATGAAAGTATAACTATTTACTAAATCTGTGGTAAAGTGTAACTATTTACTAATGCTACGTTGAAGTGAAACTAGTTGCTATTTTATCAAAGTGTAAATATTTACTAATGCTATATGAAAGTATAACTATTTACTAAATCTATGTCAAAGTTAAACTATTTACTAATGCTACGTTGAAGTGAAACTAGTTGCTATGTTATCAAAGTGTAAATATTTACTAATGCTATATGAAAGTATAACTATTTACTAAATCTATGTCAAAGTGTAACTATTTCCTAATAATAGTAACGTCTTACTAATTCTTTACAAAACTGCAATTGCTTGTGAAATAATAATCATCATCAACCAATCAAGTACCAAATTGTTAAAGCCATATTCCTTGCAAACAGGGTACCATAATTAGTAAATTAATTAGGTTAATCTAGAGCAAGGTTTTAGAAGACCACGCCTCTAGTACACGTCAGAACACAAGATATTAAAGTAGGTCTAAAGCCGTGAGAGTGTAGTTTTGTACATCAGTCGTATGGCATAGTGGACATGACCGGCGCTAACTAAAATGATCGGTCATCAAGGAAAACAAACGGGAAACAGAAAGCAAGAAAATCGTACGGGTGTCACTAACCGACGGTCTTCCTGTAGTGGTCGGAAGAGACACTATAAATTGTCAACAATGTTCCTGCCAAATTATGGCTTGTTGAGAGAAGAAACAATGCTGGTAAAATCAGCGTGACGGGAATACTTGGCAGATTGTTGAGGGGAGTTAGCACTGATATAACAGCCAAGAAATACAACAAGTATATCTGTCTGTCTGGGTTATTTAAAGCGGAGGCAACCTATTTTTAAAATAGTCACTTGTAAAATATAAATGTTGACGTTATTAGTACACAGGCAGGTGCGTGGCGTGGACAGCTTCTGTTTTGGTTTAACTGTGTGGCAGGAGACAGTCACTCTCACGGTCTTTGACTTCCCTTTCCTCCTTGTACGCGTATGGGCGCGCTCACGTGTGTGTTGACTTTCTAAACAATTGGTTTTAAAAGTACAAATCTGCCGTGGATATGGCTTTCCTATCCAAACTAAAACAGACCTCCGACTCAAGGTCATGTTTGCAATTAGCTTCGACGGATATATTACACATCATTCGGCCATCCGGCCTCCGTGCGTGTTAACAAGCCTTTCCTTTGAATGTCGGAATTGCGGATCGATTTATTTCTTGTCTGGCCGCTTCCTGCTGCTACGACTAATCGATTGGTTCAACGATCGTACGAGTTACTCACACGGTTAATATACAGGCTCCACGCACGCCCTGTAATGGAGTTAAATCTAATTTAGAAAATGCAGTTCGGCGGGATAAATTTAACCCAGGAATAGAGGGTTGGCTTCGTAAAGGGAACGAAAGTTTTTGAAACGCGTCAGCAAGCAAGCAATTACGTATTCACTTAGTTGAGTATTTTTAAAATTAGTAAATTTAATCCGTTTCTGACATTGTTTAATAAGTAGGCACCTGCATATTATGCTGTGTTTAGTACAGTAAGTGTTTAGTTTCGATCCCTAAAAAGTGTGTCGTAACTACGGTTTTCGTCAAAATAGGTTAACGATGCTGACTGCATGTAACTATTGCAATGCAATCTGTCAAACTAAATAAAGACTAAACTAGTACAACAATGGAATAATAGTATAAAACTCTAAATGTAATCTGGATATAGAAATCTGATTGCTGTAAAAGCAAAATATCTTTCACTAGTTTATTTTTAAAATGATTTTCTTAAATATGCTTCTTCTTAGTAGGCATAAAACCGGTTTAAAAAAAATATATATATATATATATATATATATATATATATATATATATATATATATGACACACACACACACACACACACACACACACACACACACACACACACACACACACACACACACACACACACACACACACACACACACACACACACACACACACACACACACACACACACACACCACCACCACCACCACCACGCTTAACATTTTTGCGAGTTACATATCGAGAGCTTCATTTTTACGGTGCTCTCATTTTCGAGCATTGGAACATGAGAATTAGAAATCCTTTAAAGACACCGCACTCTTCTAATGCTCGAAAATGAGAGCACTGTAGTAGAGCTTTCGAAAGTCGACTCGCAAAACTATTAAATAAGAATCTTGCATTAATACATTAAATAGTGAGTGAATACAAGAAAACAGTGTTTTTATTGATTTTTATATGTTGCTATTTTAAACATATTATCAGTATTAACTGCCAGAAAATCAGTTGTTTTGCAACAAATATCTGTCCGAACATGTGTAAATACAGTGCAGACTCAAACATACAAAAACGACGCTGTGAAGGTAGCGTCAGTTGGTAAAACCGATTAAGAAAGCAGTAATCTAACTCTCTGTAAGATGTATCCCAGTTTTGAGTATGTAGCTGAAGGAAAAGTGCAGGAAACCTTTTACCATATAGGCCCTACTCACTAAAGGTTTTTGCAGGTATATCCAGCCCTATTTTCAAACACTTTGTCGCCTTGGTTCCTCCAGGGTCTGTCGTTATATCTTCTCTGACGGGCTTTCTTTCTTGTCAGTTTTTACTGAACCTACTCTTCTCTGTTTTATTTCATTTTACTATCTTCCGATTATCCATGGAAAGAGCTAACTGATTTGGAATATGGACAATCTTTCCTGAATCTTCTCCAGGTGGTGGAGCTACTAATCTACACGTGGATGTTACTAAAGAAAAGCTTGCCGTCGGATGGTTTTGGGAGATCGATGGTTTTGGAAGCCTATATCAGGGTTAAAAAAAGCAGAGGAGATTCTGTTTCTTACAGACTTATGGACGTTGTGAGGATTGGTAAGCAGGTAAGGAGACGCTCGTGTGACTGAAACAGAAGCAGAACAGACCTAGAGAATCGTAGACTGAAGGGTAAAAGAACTATTAGGTCGTTGTTTTACTCCTTCTACGTGGTCTGGTTTTACATTATTTCCCACCCGAATGAAGTTAGTAGGTATATTTAACATGTTTTAGATTATTATCTTAAATGTACTCTTCGCCACAAAACAGGAATAAAAATTAAATTTACGTTTGTTAAATATAGCGTGTAGCTGACGGGACGAATTCTTTCAAGAGCAATGTAAGGTTTTTTTGTTTTGTTCTAACGCCAGAAACAAAACTGAAAACACTTGCCTATTGCTACAATGAGAGTAATAACATGCGACAGGCAATCCGAAGTCGTTCGCGAGAACTCAACGGAGCTGAAATATCACGTTAATTACCAGCCAACATCTCCGGCGACTTTAAACAGAGGCAGTGGAATATCTGTAACAAGTTGAAGCCTTGTTGCCGGCCAGACACCTGTTCCTTGTAATGTTATTTTTGCTATTGTTGAAAACAAGGGGTCGTATAGGCATATTAAAGGGGTTAACCCACCAACGACGGGTAATAAAGTTTCTTTTTATTCTAAATCTGTCATTTTTGTAACAATTGCTATGCTAATTTCAAACCGTTATATTAAGCAAATTCAAGTATTATAATTTCATTACACATTAAACGAGTTAATAGTAAACTTAGAGCTCTTAAAATACATGTAAATGTCCGAAAAAGGTTTCAACGTGAGTCTTACATTGAATGATTCCAAAATGGACAAAACATACTTACAGGAATAATACTTTGGCAACATAGAGGACCGAAATGGACAAAACATACTAACAGGAATAATACTTTGGCAACATAGAGGACCGAAATGGACCAAACATACTTGCAGGAATAATACTTTGGCAACATAGAGGACCGAAATGGACAAAACATACTTACAGGAATAATACTTTGGCAACATAGAGGACCGAAATGGACAAAACATACTTGCAGGAATAATACTTTGGCAACATAGAGGACCGAAATGGACAAAACATACTTGCAGGAATAATACTTTGGCAACATAGAGGACCGAAATGGACAAAACATACTTACAGGAATAATACTTTGGCAACATAGAGGACCGAAATGGACAAAACATACTTACAGGAATAATACTTTGGCAACATAGAGGACCGAAATGGACAAAACATACTTACAGGAATAATACTTTGGCAACATAGAGGACCGAAATGGACAAAACATACTTACAGGAATAATACTTTGGCAACATAGAGGACCGAAATGGACAAAACATACTTACAGGAATAATACTTTGGCAACATAGAGGACCGAAATGGACAAAACATACTTACAGGAATAATACTTTGGCAACATAGAGGACCGAAATGGACAAAACATACTTACAGGAATAATACTTTGGCAACATAGAGGACCGAAATGGACAAAACATACTTACAGGAATAATACTTTGGCAACATAGAGGACCGAAATGGACAAAACATACTTACAGGAATAATACTTTGGCAACATAGAGGACCGAAATGGACAAAACATACTTACAGGAATAATACTTTGGCAACATAGAGGACCGAAATGGACAAAACATACTTGCAGGAATAATACTTTGGCAACATAGAGGACCGAAATGGACAAAACATACTTACAGGAATAATACTTTGGCAACATAGAGGACCGAAATGGACAAAACATACTTACAGGAATAATACTTTGGCAACATAGAGGACCGAAATGGACAAAACATACTTACAGGAATAATACTTTGGCAACATAGAGGACCGAAATGGACAAAACATACTTACAGGAATAATACTTTGGCAACATAGAGGACCGAAATGGACAAAACATACTTGCAGGAATAATACTTTGGCAACATAGAGGACCGAAATGGACAAAACATACTAACAGGAATAATACTTTGACAACATAGAGGACCGAAATGGACAAAACATACTTACAGGAATAATACTTTGGCAACATAGAGGACCGAAATGGACAAAACATACTAACAGGAATAATACTTTGACAACATAGAGGACCGAAATGGACAAAACATACTTGCAGGAATAATACTTTGGCAACATAGAGGACCGAAATGGACAAAACATACTTACAGGAATAATACTTTGGCAACATAGAGGACCGAAATGGACAAAACATACTTACAGGAATAATACTTTGGCAACATAGAGGACCGAAATGGACAAAACATACTTACAGGAATAATACTTTGGCAACATAGAGGACCGAAATGGACAAAACATACTTACAGGAATAATACTTTGGCAACATAGAGGACCGAAATGGACAAAACATACTTACAGGAATAATACTTTGGCAACATAGAGGACCGAAATGGACAAAACATACTTACAGGAATAATACTTTGGCAACATAGAGGACCGAAATGGACAAAACATACTTACAGGAATAATACTTTGGCAACATAGAGGACCGAAATGGACAAAACATACTTACAGGAATAATACTTTGGCAACATAGAGGACCGAAATGGACAAAACATACTTACAGGAATAATACTTTGGCAACATAGAGGACCGAAATGGACAAAACATACTTACAGGAATAATACTTTGGCAACATAGAGGACCGAAATGGACAAAACATACTTGCAGGAATAATACTTTGGCAACATAGAGGACCGAAATGGACAAAACATACTTACAGGAATAATACTTTGGCAACATAGAGGACCGAAATGGACAAAACATACTTACAGGAATAATACTTTGGCAACATAGAGGACCGAAATGGACAAAACATACTTACAGGAATAATACTTTGGCAACATAGAGGACCGAAATGGACAAAACATACTTACAGGAATAATACTTTGGCAACATAGAGGACCGAAATGGACAAAACATACTTACAGGAATAATACTTTGGCAACATAGAGGACCGAAATGGACAAAACATACTTACAGGAATAATACTTTGGCAACATAGAGGACCGAAATGGACAAAACATACTTACAGGAATAATACTTTGGCAACATAGAGGACCGAAATGGACAAAACATACTTACAGGAATAATACTTTGGCAACATAGAGGACCGAAATGGACAAAACATACTTACAGGAATAATACTTTGGCAACATAGAGGACCGAAATGGACAAAACATACTTACAGGAATAATACTTTGGCAACATAGAGGACCGAAATGGACAAAACATACTTACAGGAATAATACTTTGGCAACATAGAGGACCGAAATGGACAAAACATACTTACAGGAATAATACTTTGGCAACATAGAGGACCGAAATGGACAAAACATACCTACAGGAATAATACTTTGGCAACATAGAGGACCGAAATGGACAAAACATACTTACAGGAATAATACTTTGGCAACATAGAGGACCGAAATGGACAAAACATACTTACAGGAATAATACTTTGGCAACATAGAGGACCGAAATGGACAAAACATACTTACAGGAATAATACTTTGGCAACATAGAGGACCGAAATGGACAAAACATACTTACAGGAATAATACTTTGGCAACATAGAGGACCGAAATGGACAAAACATACTTACAGGAATAATACTTTGGCAACATAGAGGACCGAAATGGACAAAACATACTTACAGGAATAATACTTTGGCAACATAGAGGACCGAAATGGACAAAACATACCTACAGGAATAATACTTTGGCAACATAGAGGACCGAAATGGACAAAACATACTTACAGGAATAATACTTTGGCAACATAGAGGACCGAAATGGACAAAACATACTTACAGGAATAATACTTTGGCAACATAGAGGACCGAAATGGACAAAACATACTTACAGGAATAATACTTTGGCAACATAGAGGACCGAAATGGACAAAACATACTTACAGGAATAATACTTTGGCAACATAGAGGACCGAAATGGACAAAACATACTTACAGGAATAATACTTTGGCAACATAGAGGACCGAAATGGACAAAACATACTTACAGGAATAATACTTTGGCAACATAGAGGACCGAAATGGACAAAACATACCTACAGGAATAATACTTTGGCAACATAGAGGACCGAAATGGACAAAACATACTTACAGGAATAATACTTTGGCAACATAGAGGACCAAAATGGACTAGGTATGGGTCATATCTTTGAGAAAGTTGTTATACAGAGGTTGGGTTTCTGAACAAAATTTCAACGAACTCAATATTTATTTGTGAAATTGAAATTTACGAAAATGTAAACTTGAAGTTTGCTCACAGACCTTACAAGCCTTTATCCTGATTTCCTAGATACGTAACACTCTGTACACGTATTTAAATGTAATTGATGTAATTTAAATGTTCATTGATTAAGCTGCTCTTTATATTTGAAATTCATTTAAATTAAGAAAAAATTATTTAATTCATTTTGTTAACTTGTGTATAATTTTAAGCTTTAAATTGGCTTTAAATGGTGTTTAGATTTAATGTTAAAATCTAAGTAATGGGTTACAGAGAGTAACAATCTTATTTCATAGCCAACACAGTTGTAAACTACACAGCCAACATGATCGCCAACGTTTGAAAAACTGATTCGGCGAAGAAGAACAAAGTTGGCACTACGAGTAAAGAAATGAACAATAAAGAAATAAATTTTAAAACTTGATTATTTTTTAAGCGGTGTATGAATGATTTCTATAATGAACGTCTTATAGACACCACCACAGAAAAGTAATGTTAAGTATGAAATATGAACATATTAAAATAAATATCTAGTTCACTTTGGTGATGACGTAAAAGAAGCCTCGAACGTCGGCGCTTACTCGATATACTTGTATTTCGGGCGAGGCACTATGAGAAATGCTCGCATTACGAGCGCATCAGACAGGCCAATTGATTTTAACGAAACCTCGTCTATTAATAGAGCAGACATTGTTGTTAATAATGCGTAAAATAAAGAGATATTTTATGAGGCGATTTGGCAACCATCGGAGACTTGAACTTCTGCCAATATTTATTTAATTAAGTGGTTGTTGGAAAAAAATGATTATTTAATAAGTGTCGCATTTAAATCAACCGACGGTTCTATTTCAGGCTCCGCAACGTGTAAACTGTGCGAGACCGAATACATGATCGGGTTTTGGGTAAACCGGTGTTGCAGACATCCCTGAAAGCAATATTAAAAATTAATTTTCTTAACCAAATATTAATGGATTTTTTGTTCTATTCATTTTCTCTCTATAAATGATAGTGAGCGTGACTTAGAAGTGAGATGTGGTCACAAATTAGGAATACGTTTCTCTCTAATTGCCATTCTTAGCTATTTTTAGGAACCGAATAGTTCTCATTTAAAATGTTATCTACCCACATGTAGGGACATGTCCTTCCACGTTATCTTAGAATACCAAAAGTTCATCAAATGTTTTGAGATAAAAATATAAATTTATATATTCTCTATCAAAGGGAGACTGTAGGCGTGGAACCGTAGGTTATAGTCCGAAACCAAAGCACTTCAGAGAACAGAATCTGTGCTAATTTCGTGCTCCATCCTAGGCAAAGGATTTTCGGTAATTGTAATTATGTGTTCCATATTAGGCGTATGTTTGTCATCGTTCTAGTTTTAGCACATTTTTGTTCAAATTTCAAAAGGAATTAATTATTCTGTAGATAACGTTGTAATTTTGTTTGTATGATTTTGTACATAGTATATATAAAATTTTGTTTCAATCCCTTTCTTCTTTGTTTTAAAGTATTTTAGAACTGGTGAAAACAATATTCAGTTAAATACATTATTATATTGATATGAATAGCTTTATTTTTATTTCCTGGTAACTCATATTGAAAGGAGATCTCATACTACACAGTTTTGTTTGTGTATAGACTACTATGTTTATACAAATGTATGGTTTATAAAAATGTAATGAACAAGTTCAGTCAAATTACAACTTGTTTTCTAAAATCTTATTATTATGTTTGCATGGTAATTTGTTTATTACAGTATAAACCCTACATTTTGTTAAAAATCACACAAGAGATATAACGTTTCCTCTAGTTCAAAACCTAAGAAAATAATTGTTTGTCTAATTAATGTATAATTTTCGTAACATACATTTCGTAAGATAACATCAAAATTAAAAATTGCATTTATTTTCGATGTTTTAACAATATTTTTTTTTTATTCTTAAAAACAGCGGGTTTCTTTTTTAGTTATTTTTAAGGTTTTGATACCCATCTCTCTACTTTATTTCTCCATTGTAGAATTTAAAAATAATGTATTTCATTTGTTTTATCCTATCGGGATAATTGGTGATCTTTTAATCGACAATTATGATCGACTTGGCTCGTGTCAAGTTTACTTTCTGGCATAGTTTTATGAATAATAAAGAAATTAGGCCTACTCTTTATTGACATGGAATAAACTTTTCATTAGTGTTTGAGCCACTGTGACATTGCGTAGTAGATGTGGCAAAGTAGTATCAAAGTCCGACCCGTCGATAGAGTTAGAAGGGTTAGTCAGTTTTCCAAAAACCTCTTTAACTTTAGATCTACCCACTGGAGTGGAAAGACTCCTCCGTCTCTTTATCTCACTCTCTCCCTTCTCCGAGAGTGAGGGAGAGACAGAGGGGTGGTTTGCTATCTGTCCGAATCTCGAGAAATTACCTGATTACCTTTCTCAAACCAAGGTGTTACTGATTCTCTATCCTACACCCCATTACGAGCCCCTTCTGATGCAGAGTACCCCAGAGAACAGAATCAGTGCTCATTTCGTGCCCCCCCCCATAATACACAGCGAGGGAGGGAGAGAGGGCTGGTTCGCTATCTGTCCGAATCTCGAGAAATTACCTGATTACCTTTCTCAAACCAAGGTGTTACTGATTCTCTGTCCTACACCCCATTACGAGCCCCTTCTGATGCAGAGTACCTCAGAGAACAGAATCAGTGCTCATTTCGTGCCCAGAGAACCCATTACGTGCCCCTTCTGATGCAGAGTACCTCAGAGAACAGAATCAGTGCTCATTTCGTGCCCCCCCCCCATAATACACAGCGAGGGAGGGAGAGAGGGCTGGTTCGCTATCTGTCCGAATCTCGAGAAATTACCTGATTACCTTTCTCAAACCAAGGTGTTACTGATTCTCTGTCCTACACCCCATTACGAGCCCCTTCTGATGCAGAGTACCTCAGAGAACAGAATCAGTGCTCATTTCGTGCCCCGCCCCCCATAATACACAGCGAGGGAGGGAGAGAGGGCTGGTTCGCTATCTGTCCGAATCTCGAGAAATTACCTGATTACCTTTCTCAAACCAAGGTGTTACTGATTCTCTGTCCTACACCCCATTACGAGCCCCTTCTGATGCAGAGTACCTCAGAGAACAGAATCAGTGCTCATTTCGTGCCCCCCCCCCCCATAATACACAGCGAGGGAGGGAGAGAGGGCTGGTTCGCTATCTGTCCGAATCTCGAGAAATTACCTGATTACCTTTCTCAAACCAAGGTGTTACTGATTCTCTGTCCTACACCCCATTACGTGCCCCTTCTGATGCAGAGTACCTCAGAGAACAGAATCAGTGCTCATTTCGTGCCCCCCCCCCATAATACACAGCGAGGGAGGGAGAGAGGGCCGGTTCGCTATCTGTCCGAATCTCGAGAAATTACCTGATTACCTTTCTCAAACCAAGGTGTTACTGATTCTCTGTCCTACACCCCATTACGTGCCCCTTCTGATGCAGAGTACCTCAGAGAACAGAATCAGTGCTCATTTCGTGCCCCCCCCCATAATACACAGCGAGGGAGGGAGAGAGGGCTGGTTCGCTATCTGTCCGAATCTCGAGAAATTACCTGATTACCTTTCTCAAACCAAGGTGTTACTGATTCTCTGTCCTACACCCCATTACGAGCCCCTTCTGATGCAGAGTACCTCAGAGAACAGAATCAGTGCTCATTTCGTGCCCCCCCCCATAATACACAGCGAGGGAGGGAGAGAGGGCTGGTTCGCTATCTGTCCGAATCTCGAGAAATTACCTGATTACCTTTCTCAAACCAAGGTGTTACTGATTCTCTGTCCTACACCCCATTACGAGCCCCTTCTGATGCAGAGTACCTCAGAGAACAGAATCAGTGCTCATTTCGTGCCCCCCCCCATAATACACAGCGAGGGAGGGAGAGAGGGCTGGTTCGCTATCTGTCCGAATCTCGAGAAATTACCTGATTACCTTTCTCAAACCAAGGTGTTACTGATTCTCTGTCCTACACCCCATTACGTGCCCCTTCTGATGCAGAGTACCTCAGAGAACAGAATCAGTGTTCATTTCGTGCCCCCCCCCATAATACACAGCGAGGGAGGGAGAGAGGGCCGGTTCGCTATCTGTCCGAATCTCGAGAAATTACCTGATTACCTTTCTCAAACCAAGGTGTTACTGATTCTCAGGCCTACACCCCATTACGTGCCCCTTCTGATGCAGAGTACCTCAGAGAACAGAATCAGTGCTCATTTCGTGCCCCCCCCCGCATAATACACAGCGAGGGAGGGAGAGAGGGCCGGTTCGCTATCTGTCCGAATCTCGAGAAATTACCTGATTACCTTTCTCAAACCAAGGTGTTACTGATTCTCAGGCCTACACCCCATTACGTGCCCCTTCTGATGCAGAGTACCTCAGAGAACAGAATCAGTGCTCATTTCGTGCCCCCCCCCATAATACACAGCGAGGGAGGGAGAGAGGGCTGGTTCGCTACCTGTCCGAATCTCGAGAAATTACCTGATTACCTTTCTCAAACCAAGGTGTTACTGATTCTCTGTCCTACACCCCATTACGTGCCCCTTCTGATGCAGAGTACCTCAGAGAACAGAATCAGTGCTCATTTCGTGCCCCCCCCCATAATACACAGCGAGGGAGGGAGAGAGGGCTGGTTCGCTATCTGTCCGAATCTCGAGAAATTACCTGATTACCTTTCTCAAACCAAGGTGTTACTGATTCTCTGTCCTACACCCCATTACGTGCCCCTTCTGATGCAGAGTACCTCAGAGAACAGAATCAGTGCTCATTTCGTGCCCCCCCCCCCATAATACACAGCGAGGGAGGGAGAGAGGGCTGGTTCGCTATCTGTCCGAATCTCGAGAAATTACCTGATTACCTTTCTCAAACCAAGGTGTTACTGATTCTCTGTCCTACACCCCATTACGTGCCCCTTCTGATGCAGAGTACCTCAGAGAACAGAATCAGTGCTCATTTCGTGCCCCCCCCCCATAATACACAGCGAGGGAGGGAGAGAGGGCTGGTTCGCTACCTGTCCGAATCTCGAGAAATTACCTGATTACCTTTCTCAAACCAAGGTGTTACTGATTCTCTGTCCTACACCCCATTACGTACCCCTTCTGATACAGAGTACCTCAGAGAACAGAATCAGTGCTCATTTCGTGCCCCCCCATAATACACAGCGAGGGAGGGAGAGAGGGCCGGTTCGCTATCTGTCCGAATCTCGAGAAATTACCTGATTACCTTTCTCAAACCAAGGTGTTACTGATTCTCTGTCCTACACCCCATTACGTGCCCCTTCTGATGCAGAGTACCTCAGAGAACAGAATCAGTGCTCATTTCGTGCCCCCCCCCCTATAATACACAACTAATTCTTACGACTTACCGCAATGATAATCCGGTCAGATACAATGTGCATAGTCCTGAAGTTCAGCACATAGCAGCTCGTCACCTACAGACAAAAAAACACCAATTAGCTTCACTATTTATACAGTTTCACCCTCTCTTTCTCTCTCACCCTCGGATTGTTTTTTTTTTTTAATTAGCTCAGTTCAGAGAGTGGGTTTTAAAAGAAACGCTATTTCACCGTCGAGATCTTTTATGTTGTTTTTAAAATGGGTATTAATCCGTCGTATTGTTTCTCTAATACGAGTGGGGTTAAAATAAATATATAAGACAAGGGAGACAATTTAAAAATTTTTGTTCCGGAATTTTGTCTGCATCATTTTTTTAAAATAATATTTAAGGCGTTGAAAGTATTAAAAATAAAAACGGAAGTAGATTTCTTTTCTAAAGAATTTTAATAATGTCATTAAATAAGAAGTTTGCGTTATTTATTCCTTTTTGAATTATTTCACGTCTGTATAAAACTTTTATTAAATATTAATAATTTCACTTTGTATAACTGCTGGTTTTAAAATAGGACACTATTCCTGACACTGTCGGTTCTCATACAATACAGTGGCGTATATAGAATGGGGCTTTTCCCGATATAGATATATAAATATCTATCATTCTACACATTTACACATTTTAATAAATGTTATGAAAGTTGAATCCAAAATAATGAAGTATATTTATATATATATGGAAGAATTAATATCTATAAAGAATTTATACAGTGGCGTATGTAGAATGGGGCATTTCCCGATATAGATATATAAATATCTATCATTCTACACATTTACACATTTTAATAAATGTTATGAAAGTTGAATCCAAAATAATGAAGTATATTTATATATATGGAAGAATTAATATCTATAAAGAATTTATACAGTGGCGTATGTAGAATGGGGCATTTCCCGATATAGATATATAAATATCTATCATTCTACACATTTACACATTTTAATAAATGTTATGAAAGTTGAATCCAAAATAATGAAGCATATTTATATATATGGAAGAATTAATATCTATAAAGAATTTATACAGTGGCGTATGTAGAATGGGGCTTTTCCCGATATAGATATATAAATATCTATCATTCTACACATTTACACATTTTAATAAATGTTATGAAAAATGAATCCAAAATAATGAAGTATATTTATATATATGGAAGAATTAATATCTATAAAGAATTTATACAGTGGCGTATGTAGAATGGGGCTTTTCCCGATATAGATATATAAATATCTATCATTCTACACATTTTAATAAATGTTATGAAAAATGAATCCAAAATAATGAAGCATATTTATATATATGGAAGAATTAATATCTATAAAGAATTTATACAGTGGCGTATGTAGAATGGGGCATTTCCCGATATAGATATATAAATATCTATCATTCTACACATTTACACATTTTAATAAATGTTATGAAAAATGAATCCAAAATAATGAAGCATATTTATATATATGGAAGAATTAATATCTATAAAGAATTTATACAGTGGCGTATGTAGAATGGGGCTTTTCCCGATATAGATATATAAATATCTATCATTCTACACATTTACACATTTTAATAAATGTTATGAAAAATGAATAAAAAATAATGAAGCATATTTATATATATGGAAGAATTAATATCTATAAAGAATTTATACAGTGGCGTATGTAGAATGGGGCATTTCCCGATATAGATATATAAATATCTATCATTCTACACATTTACACATTTTAATAAATGTTATGAAAAATGAATCCAAAATAATGAAGCATATTTATATATATGGAAGAATTAATATCTATAAAGAATTTATACAGTGGCGTATGTAGAATGGGGCATTTCCCGATATAGATATATAAATATCTATCATTCTACACATTTACACATTTTAATAAATGTTATGAAAAATGAATCCAAAATAATGAAGCATATTTATATATATGGAAGAATTAATATCTATAAAGAATTTATACAGTGGCGTATGTAGAATGGGGCATTTCCCGATATAGATATATAAATATCTATCATTCTACACATTTTCACATTTTAATAAATGTTATGAAAAATGAATCCAAAATAATGAAGCCTATTTATATATATGGAAGAATTAATATCTATAAAGAATTTATACAGTGGCGTATGTAGAATGGGGCTTTTCCCGATATAGATATATAAATATCTATCATTCTACACATTTACACATTTTAATAAATGTTATGAAAAATGAATCCAAAATAATGAAGCATATTTATATATATGGAAGAATTAATATCTATAAAGAATTTATACAGTGGCGTATGTAGAATGGGGCTTTTCCCGATATAGATATATAAATATCTATCATTCTACACATTTACACATTTTAATAAATGTTATGAAAAATGAATCCAAAATAATGAAGCATATTTATATATATGGAAGAATTAATATCTATAAAGAATTTATACATTGGCGTATGTAGAATGGGGCTCTTCCCGATATAGATATATAAATATCTATCATTCTACACATTTACACATTTTAATAAATGTTATGAAAGTTGAATCCAAAATAATGAAGCATATTTATATATATGGAAGAATTAATATCTATAAAGAATTTATACAGTGGCGTATGTAGAATGGGGCTCTTCCCGATATAGATATATAAATATCTATCATTCTACACATTTACACATTTTAATAAATGTTATGAAAAATGAATCCAAAATAATGAAGCATATTTATATATATGGAAGAATTAATATCTATAAAGAATTTATACAGTGGCGTATGTAGAATGGGGCTCTTCCCGATATAGATATATAAATATCTATCATTCTACACATTTACACATTTTAATAAATGTTATGAAAAATGAATCCAAAATAATGAAGCATATTTATATATATGGAAGAATTAATATCTATAAAGAATTTATACAGTGGCGTATGTAGAATGGGGCTCTTCCCGATATAGATATATAAATATCTATCATTCTACACATTTACACATTTTAATAAATGTTATGAAAGTTGAATCCAAAATAATGAAGTGTATTTATATATATGGAAGAATTAATATCTATAAAGAATTTATAATATTAATATGTGATAGAAGATATTATTCTTTATTATCTATAAGGATAATGTAATTTAAAATATAATCAATCATTTATTACATGCATTAATTTATATTTAAAAAACTTGTATCTGATAAATTAAGTTAATTTTCTGCAGTTAAATAGTCTTTTTGAAATGTTATTCAAATAAAAAAAGTTTCCTTAAAAAAAGTAAAATTATAATGAACACCTTTTTTAGTTTTTGGTAGAAGAGTAGGCTTGCTCTCCCTCAAAAAAATCAAATCCTATATTTGTACGCAACAATAAATTATATTTCAAGTTTCTATTTTAAACGGTGAAACAAGTCACGTAAAATTTACTATTCACAAAATTGCAATACGAGTATAAACTATTAAATGAAAATACAAATGTGTTTAATTAGGAAGTGTGTTTAAGCTCAGCTAATAAAGTAAACACTTATAACACTTATTAATAAAGTGTTAATAAATATATTTGGTTGTAATTTTGTACATTACTATTTAACCAAATCTATACATGTAAGATAAGAATAGAGATAACGTGACGTCACCTGGCAAAAGGTATTACTCCGCGGAAGGAGAGGTTTAAGTTCCCAAATGTAAATATTTAGCTTTTCATAAGTAGTAAAATAACTTAACCTAACTTTTGAGTGTTTCCGCGGACAATAGAGTTGATATTTATGTTCCAGGCACAAAAATGAGGGTATTGTAAGAAAACTTAAAACACCTCGTTAACAGCACGTAATACGTATTTACCGAAATGGTTAAGGTAAATCGCGGAAGATATTAAAATATCAACTCTGTGTGCTGATTTCCCTAAAGAAGTAAGTGATAAAGAACCCAAGTTTTATATTCATTTAGTATTTATTGTTTAGTATTTATTTAGTAAACCATGCTCTATTACAGCAGGTAATATAACAACAGTCATTGGAGTACAAATTATTTAAAAACAACTAATAAAAAAAGAATTATGTACAAAGTAGTAAAAGAAATAAGAAACCTGAATATCTAGTTTTATTTTGTCACTAAAACATTAAAGAGATTTGATCAAATCACTTACTTTTTTTAGAGCAAGGGCGTAGAAGGTTTACAGGCGTTTGTGGATAAGTGCACTGAAAGTGCTTACAAGACGAGAGGTGTGGGTACTGAACTATACTATTGTTTTTTTGTAGAATTGTTGCCCTTGATAGATCCTTTTTACTGAGTTATGGTCACTGTGTTGTAGAATAACACCTCTAAAGCAATGGAGTCTTAATTTAATATACTGTATTGTACCTTTCTTCAGTTTTGAGAAAACAAATGTAGTGTGTGTGTGTGTGTGTGTGTGCGAGAGCGCGCGTAATATTTTTAGATACAATATGGATTTTATAAGATATAGGCTTATATTCTGCTATGCTCGATTCATGTCTTTAATTGTAGGATTACAACATTATCAGTTGCAAGGAGTTATATAATACAGGAATAAATATAATATTAAATTATATTTAGGGGCCTATAAATTAAAATATTTATATTGAAAGTTAAATAAAATTGTCTGAAATTTAATTGACCTAACATGCTTCAGTTGCCTACTAAGATTATAATGCGTGGCCAAATATAAATGGGAGAGGGACTCAACATTGATATAAAGGAGGAGGGGAGGTCCAGATCCTGAAAGATTGAGAATCCTTGCTTTACAAGAATCACCACAAAGAGTTGTAATATGTCCCATGAACTAATCATCTACGTAGAGATTTGATTGAATCTCCATTCTTATACTCGGCACTGTTATTCATTCTTGTGTCTCTGCGGCATATATACGATACTTCTGATTTTATAGGAAACTGCTTTTGAAAATGATTTACACATATTCTCTAAATAGAAAGAAAACAGCTGTTGTAAGAAATCATGTGAAGTACAGATGCAAATTAGTTGCACAACTGTTCTGATTTAACAATGGCCAGAGGCCACTTGATTTTCTGCAACTAACATCATACTATCTATTAAGTTTAGTATCTTATTTTGAAAGACACGCACTTATATTTATGGACTATAAATTGAATATAGTAGTGTAAATTTTTTGAGGTAGCAATTTTTCTTAATTTAAGGGTCTCTAAATCAACAAGAAACGTAAAGAAAATGTTTGGCGTTCGGCCAAAGTTTGAGATTTTATATACTGGTAAGTGTTAACGGCAGCGTTATTTAAACTCTCTAGTAAGTTGTTGGGCTTTAGTTTTCGAAAGTTCCCACCACGTTCAGCATTCGTTTCCGGTTTGGGTTTCCCCGGCTTTATTTAAAAGCTTTCCTTTCTGGGTTCTTGATCAAGAAATATGTGAAGATTCTCTTGCTATATTTAAAGAGTTGTTGCTTTTTGTGACAACAAAATTGTCTCCATTTTCGGATATCTTTTGTTCTTTACAAGTCGTCATGTTTCTGCAGATTATTTTATTTTCCTCTTTTTCCCGTTCTTACAATTCCCATCCGTTTATAAATAAACGGAACTGTAATTGTAAATTATTTAAAAGTACTTAACAGGAGCGATCTGAGCAGTCACGTGGACAAAACATCCCCCGTTTTTGTCTTGAATCATGTTTCAGTATCATTAATTCTCAAATACGCATCCTTCCAGACACTGGCTAAGACCATGGAAACTCTCCTAAACAAAATTACTTGCTAAACCGCTTGGCTATTTTAAACGTAACACTGTGCCCTAAATATCTGGCCGGAGTTCATGGAGAAGTAACGTGCTTCATCCACGACAGCCCTAGTCTCTCAACACTTCTCCTTCTAATACTGTTCTCTGACGTTTATTCCTGCATGATATGTCCAACTTACTACAATGAATTCACAGTTATTATGACTTCTTTCGATTTTCTCTCAACTATTGAGGATTCGCTTCATCTGTGACACGATCTGTCCACGGCACCCTCAATGTTCTGCGGTAGGCCCACAACTCTACCGGTAGATTCCTCAAATATTTGTTTAATCCATTTGTCAAGTTGAACGGAACCACCCCATAAAATACATAGAAGCCTTACCGACCTGACCAACTTAGATAATGACTCCGGAAAAGGTTTCATGGTGATTTCTGAAAAGGTTAGATTATGATTCCTGAAAAGGTTAGGTGATGACTCCTGAAAAGGTTTGATGATGACTCCTGTAAAGGTTAGATGATGACTCCTGAAAAGGTTAGATAATGACTCCTGAAAATGTTTGATGATGATTTCTGAAAGGTTTGATGATGATTCCTGAAAAGGTATGAGGATGACTCCTGTAAAGGTTAGATGATGACTCCTGAAAAGGTTAGATGATGATTCCTGAAAAGGTTTGATAATGATTTCTGAAAAGGTTAGATGATGACTCCTGAAAAGGTTTCATGGTGATTCCTGAAAAGGTTTCATGATGACTCCTGTAAAGGCTAGATGATGACTCCTGAAAAGGTTAGATGATGACTCCTGAAAATGTCAGATGATGATTCCTGAAAAGGTTAGATAATGACTCCTGAAAAGGTTAGATGATGACTCCTGTAAAAGTTAGATGCTGACACCTGAAAAGGTTAGATAATGATTTCTGAAAAGGTTAGATTATGACTCATTCGAATACACACAGCACCGTTAGAGCTTCTTCTTTAATTGGAATGACTACAATCCTATGGATTTTACGTTACATGTTTTTCGTCCTAGATGAAAAAAAATGTTTCACGTTAATCTTGTATGAATCTTGTGTTCACCGATTTTATCGGTATGTAAAATAATTATTTCGTTTGGTTTACAAATGCGTTTCGTTGGAACAATTATCGCATGTTACCCTTGAAAGTTAATTGTCCATTTACCGTCGTCTATTTCTTCGTCAGTGAACACTGCCGACTAAATCATGGTTTCGCATACTGAACAGGTTCTGTGCCTCGGACGAAAACGCTTGTTCTGTCAAGATACAAACTTAGGTAATGTCGCCCACCGTACGCAGGCTTTATGGGTCCGCGGGTGTTGGTTATGACCCTGTATCGAACTGGGTGGCCTGGATTCTGATCCTTTCCTAGTCGTGCTGGTATGCTTATTTCTAAAATGGTCCGCTATTTCATAAAACAACACCGAGTGTTCAGCATTAACTTGTGATTTTATTTACCAGTAGGACAATTAATTAAATAGAACAATTTTGTCTTTCCGTGGTTTGTTTGTTTGTGCGTGTGTTTAGAGTAAGCTTTCTTGTTGTATTCAAGACGAGAACAATTGTCGAGGTTAAAATTCATTGTTGTGAATAATTTTCATTCAGGAATTTTCCAAGCAAAGGAAAACTCTATAAAAATTGTATTTTTCCGCAGTAGCTCCTTTCCAAATTTCTTTTAGAAATTTAGAAACAACATAAGTTGTGCTTATTTCATAAAGCCATAGTTGTCATCAGCCAGTATTTACGGTTTACAAAATGTCCACAAAGTTTACAGAATAATTGCTCGTATATTATACTCTGCTGGTTTCGGTGTACTCTGCAGTATTTGACAGAGGACTAGAAAAACATGCATACATGGTAATTAAGTAGATTTAACTTTTGCACAAAATGGCTGCAATTACAGAAAAACACACAATTTCCCCTCTCTTTATAAATACAGTAAAAAAAAACTGGTTTTAGCTGGCGCCTTGTATAAAAACAGTAATTGAATAATAAGAAGAAATAAGCTGTCAACAGGCGACACTTGCAGGTCTAATTAATTAATTGATTTTCTGCACTCCGCTATAATTATAGCCAGTGTGTGTGGCTTTCAGAAATACTGGCCTGGCACATGTTGAAGTCATTTCATATTCCTTTGCAGTAGAGAATGAATTAAAAAGCGTTCAGCGGTAGTTATCCGAATTAGTAAAGGGCTACCTAGGCCTCTCAAGCAAAATCCTCGGAATGTTTTGAGGTCGAGGCTGAGAATTTCAAGCAAATAACCAATAAAAGTTTCAGAGAAAATATTTAAAAATAGATTTTATAAATATATATCCTCTCGATACCAATTGTAATAGGTAAGCGACCCTGCTCACAAGACTGCAGCAGAGCAAGCTTGAACTAAATAAACTTTGGTTTGTTTCCTGACGCTATCACCTGCAAACTTTCTTGCAGTCGCTCTTGGATGGAATCATTTTGCCATCTTGGATTTTCAATTCATTTTTAAAAATATTCATCTGCGCACTCGAAAAACAACATACCAAATTTTCATACAGAAATGTGTCAATTTTACAACAGTTATACACCACTTTGAATTTTTTATTTTGTCTCTGAAACGATGTCGGTGACTTTCAAAACACTTGTCACAGATAGTCCTATAATTTGTTTATAATTTTCAATAAATACACTAAAGCAAAAATGAGTAAAACGTGGCCATATCCTTCATCCTTTTCTTCAGAAAATAGGATAAGGACAATCCTTTTGTTAAAACATTGATAGTCTTCTATTCTGGACCAGTTACTCTTTGTTTAAAAAAAGTTCTACCCAAAACTCACAGCTAAGAAACGTTTCTGAGAATGTCCTGCATGTCAAGTGTATAACGTGAAGGAATATCATCCACCGTTGAAACAGAAATAATCGTCATTTTTTCCATCTGCACTCGGACTACCTTTGTTGTCCTCCACCACTGCTAAGTGGCCCGCCACGATGACAATATTTTACAACGCCAAATCAATCCATTTGGCTTGAATATGGACCGTTAAATTTGATTACTCATAATTTTCAGTTTCGAAAGCCCAAATGCCCATGCGTAGTCGGTTGGGCGTTCATTTGCCCGTGGGTTAATTTTATCTAATTTTCCTAAATGGAACCGGCGTTATAAACCGTTCCGAAAGTTTGGCTAAAAGCATTGTTTTACCACCGGACGCGCCTTATCCTCTTCGACGTAATCGTTCCTGTCATCTACGTACCTATTGCGCCTTCATAATCGTGAACAGCTGACAGAGAAAGTTACGGTAATTTGCGGGGCCTTTTATTGCAAGAAATTTGTACATGTTTGATAACAGTTCATTTGGATAAAAGGTTTGTAAAATATAGCCTTTAATTAAATACAAAAAAAGCTTATTAGAAAATAATGAAAAATGAGAACTTTTAAACAGTGTTAAACTCGAAAACAGAAAAGTGTAAGTACTAAAAGTATTGTTGATTTTACATTGTTTAAAATTTGACATAAATGTAATCAGTGAATAGAAAAAACCTAGTCATATGATTATAATTTGAGACTTGAGGTAGATTTGATACTTGAGGCCTTATTGTGTCTTACAAACTCACATTCAGCAACCCAATTCACTTTCTCATATCATTATAATATAAAAATCATCCTCATCATCATCAGTAAGGAAAGCTACACATTCCCTAAATTAAATTTTACAGGTATAGAATAGCAGATTAGAAATTTGTTCAACTATACTCACTGATGACAATGATTTTGATAGTGAAACGCGCATGAGAAAATAAATTATTGATTGTGAGTTAGTGCTTGCTATTATTTAATTATTATTTACCTTTACTGGCAAGTTTTTAAATAAATAAAACCTCTAAACCACAAATAACATTTTATTTAAACCTTATGTACATTTCGATTGCCCAGCAATCATCTTCAGAGGTATTTAAAAAATACAACTGAGTTGTATTTGAGAGTTGTATTTTTTAAATACCTCTGAAGATGATTGCTGGGCAATCGAAATGTACATAAGGTTTAAATAAAATGTTATTTGTGGTTTAGAGGTTTTATTTATTTAAAAATAAACATTACGCCACAGTTGCTTCATATAGTTATTTACTGGCAAGCTAACCTCAAATTTAAGTAAATTAATAGTTTTTATTAATTGATTTAAATAAAGCCAAATAAGAACCGTTTTATATTTTTAGCCGACAATTAGTTCGTCATATTTTCAAAGTTAGTAGAGAACGTTACTATTGTGCAACGAGCAGTGATATTAAGTAACTAATGATGTTATAGTACCAAGATTTTCACACCACCTCTTAGAGGAAATGCTATCAGCAGTTGAAAATATGTTTAAAATAAAAATGAACAAATAAATTATTCACCTTGTATTGGAATTCAATTTACGTTTTATACTATTTGAGATGATTTAAGATCAACAAGAATTGTACAAATATGTTACAATTATAAATAGATAATTTTAATGAAAAAGAAATTGTTTTCACACAAAATCATCTGAATGTTTCGGACGAATTGCATAAGACTAGAAGGACTTCATAATATATTAATTCAGAGAAGTGTGAATATTTAGGTCAACTGAAGTTATGATCCTTTTGCAGGGTTTGAAAAACAGTTTAGTAAAAGCCTATTGAAATGAACGTGTATGCTAATGTGTATCTGGGCCTTTAAAAGGATTATAAGGTTATTATACTTTATTATGATTTAAATGTAGAATAAAAAGATAATAGAAAGAGATAACACATAAGGCAGCCTTGTAGAATACGTTACAAGCCTTCGAATATTATTTTACATAAGACGTGAAAATAACATATTTAATACAAAATATCACAGTCTTGTTACATCTCTATAAATCATATTTTATAGTATTTTGGCACTTAAAATTACACAATTGCTGCGTCGTCAGGAAGTTGTTTTACTAAAAAAGTAGAGCTGTTTTATATGTTAATATTTTTTACTGAAATTAATTGCTTTGTGGGCTCGTGCCATCTGTGCCCCCTTCTGGCTATGCCACTAAACTAAACTTAACTTGACATAACTTATCCTAATTTAACCTTTATAGACACCTTATTTGCTATCAAGAAACATTATTAAGATAAACTCATTGTTTTATCCCAAAACCATCAACAGTCATTGGTAAAACCTAGCAACTCGCAAACTCTAATGGTTAACGGCGAAAAATTCAGCTACCTTATCTTCTTCAACCAGTAGCCTATCGGTCATTTTAAATTTACGAGCCGCAGCATTGATTTCTTGCAAATGATATCCCTAAAGCTGCTGCAAGACTTGAGGTATTCTGCTGCCCCATCTCCAGCAGAACACAGAGGGTATTCCTATTCGCTGCGGGTGATTTTGCAGGAAGTCATGCAGGAAGAATGCTTGTGACCATTCAGAAGGTAGCAGCAGCTACTCCTCTTGGGAGGTCCCGCGGTATGCATAGTTTTGTGTGAGCCTCCCATTTCTTTCCTTCTCGGTTCAATTTCCCACTCTTTTGACTGAAACGTCGATAGGAATGTTTATACTACGGCAGGTAGTGTGGTAAGAGAGCGGGCTGTTGGGCCGACTCCTGGTGCAGTTCTGCTTGGCCACGATATCAGCTTTTTAATTTCCTAGGATGCCACAATGTTCAGTTACCCATTGTAATGTGATTTCCATTGTTTCCTGCAGTTAGTGTAGCCTCTTCCGACAGTCGTCTATCTCCCATTCTTCTTGAGGAGATTGGAGAGCATATCGTTTTTATAGCCGATAGAGTCCGACAGCAAAACTATTCTCTTTGTTGTTAGTAGAAGTAGTAGTTCCGTGGGAGATTCGTCGATCGCTGTTACATCACCGTCAAAAATAGTGTTTCTTTCAACTGCCATTGGTCATTGTACGAAGAGTAATAGCCATACCAGATGCTTCGGACAGTGCTGATCCATCCAGGTATCATTCTTTAGAAAGAAATCTGCCGGTAATCATCGCCACAGTTTCGGACTTTCTGGTATCGGAGTATATAATGGGAATTTAGAGCACTCTTTCTATCAGTCTAGTTTTGCCGAACTGTTGTCTCTCACTCTAGTCGACCCCATATTTTTTTAATTATCGAGAGTTTATGCCTTCAGGCATTGGTTCGTGTGTTTAAAAACGTTGTGTTTTCAATATTCTCTCTTATTTATAAAACCCTTAAATTTATCAACTCATTTACTAGTACTGTAAGACCTAAAATTTATCAATATACATGCTTTAACTGTAACATATATGAAATGTCAGGCAAAGTAGAAAGCAAGCCTTGTTGGCGAGTAATTCCGACTATTACCATATTACGGACTGTGTCGGGTTAAAATAAAAGTAATTAATCTTCAACTTCTGTCAGGGCGCATGCGCGCGGCAATAATTCTTTCCAACTGATAATCAGTTTTGACATCTTTGGAACGGAAATAAATGACGGAGATGTGAAGCCAGATATGATAATGCGACAGATTGGTAGCGCGTTCATGTCAGCGGCTTTCGGAACGATCGGAATTTAGGTTGGTTGAGAAAATGTGAGACACAGCCAATATAGTGTTGTGGAGAAATAAACAGGCATAAAACCTGACCTCGAGAAGCTCACGTAGTTTTGTTTTAATGTAATATTCCTGTATCAGAATATTTTAACCATATTTTGACAATATTTTCTCACCAAGGTATTTTCTTAGTCTACGAAGCTACAGTTTTTTCGTCCCTAAACCTTCTGGATTCTACTGTCCAACCCCCTAAGCATAGTCTGAGCAGAGTAAGTAGACTATTTCTGTTTGTCTGATGATCCTTACTTACTTACTCAGAAAAGCCCTTTTAGTAATATACAAAAATACAGTAGTACAAAGGTAATGAGGACTGAAGGTACGTCGGATAATCGAAAACTCGGATAACACGGATTCAGTCAAATCGATATGGAACTGAATGGTAAACTGGAGAAATCAATGAAAACGTGACCGAAGATGTGAAAAGGCCATCCACTGTGTTATAAAATGAATAACAAATCAAAAGCCCTATAAGTGAAAGTAATAAAAATGGCGCGTAGCCCTACAAATACTGGCAACTTTATTTTATATCGTTAATCTACGGACACGCTATAAGGTAAAACGTATATAAGTACTGATAGTATAGATATATATTTCTCTACTACCTCGGAATTCGGTTATTCGGGGCTTGGAAAATCGAGACTTTGTATTCTGACTGGTATAAAAAACACACTAGGGATGCCGTTATTTCGGATGTTTAAGTTTGGAAAACATATCGCCTATTACTCCTTTTCACCTTCACTTGTTTGGCATTCCCGAAAGATCCTTTTATTTGAGTTTTGTTTTTGTTGCGTCCGGTTATGCAATTTGTAACAGAAATGCGTATAAGGTTATTAAAAAAATATTGTGACTAGAAGTTTTGTTATTTTTTCTAAAGTACACCACGATTTGTCAGTAAGGAATTTCACACGGTGGGAAATAGCGAAGTGATTAGCGTGTGGTAGAGAAGGCTAACGTCTAAAAAGTCCTAGGATACAGGGTAGGGTTACGGATCATTGAGTTATTTTATTATTAACTAATTATATACATTATTATAACCTCGAGTATAACCTAACCTAACTAATACAGTTTGTACACGTGAAATTAATATAACCTCGAGTATAACCTAACCTAACTAATATAGTTTGTACACGTGAAATTAATATAACCTCAAGTATAACCTAACCTAACTAATATAGTTTGTACACGTGGAATTAATATAACCTCGAGTATAACCTAACCTAACTAATATAGTTTGTACACGTGGAATTAATATAACCTCGAGTATAACCTAACCTAACTAATATAGTTTGTACACGTGGAATTAATATAACCTCGAGTATAACCTAACCTAACTAATACAGTTTGTACACGTGGAATTAATATAACCTCGAGTATAACCTAACCTAACTAATATAGTTTGTACACGTGGAATTAATATAACCTCAAATATAACCTAACCTAACTAATATAGTTTGTACACGTGGAATTAATATAACCTCGAGTATAACCTAACCTAACTAATACAGTTTGTACACGTGGAATTAACATAACCTCGAGTATAACCTAACCTAAATAATACAGTTTGTACACGTGGAATTAATATGAAATCATCATAAGTTATAAAGTAAAAAAGTGTAACATTTAAAGTGAACGAATAATGTTCTGTGTATTTCTTAATGAATAGGTCTTTGCGGCGAGACGAGCGTGTTGCTTAATCCCAGTGGGATTTATCTGTCGCGTAAAGCTTGGTGGCGATCAGCCATGACGTTATTATCCCGCAACGTATACAAGCTCCTTTTGCCAATCTTTCATTCACCCGACCGGGAACCAGATGACTTAATCTAGGCGCTAGTGGGCGTGTCCTCACCCTACTTGCATAGATAATATCTGGAGAGTTAAATATGTGTTTTCAATAGGGCCCGTATCACGTATCACGATTTCTAAAACCGTTTGTCGGCCCGTTTAGAGGTAATTAAGCGGTTAAGGAGGTGATTTATAGAGGTGGTACCAGAGAGGATATAATCTGCTTCTTGAGCATCCCAAGTCATAAGGTTAGGCAGAGGTTTTTTGAAAGAGAAAAATTAACTCTTGTCTTATTTTGTATAAAATAATCTACGAATTAGAGATACGAATCGACCCTCTGAATTTTTCTATATACTAATTGTAAGAATAAGTTTGAACCATAATGATGTTTATTATTTCTCTGTGATCATGTTTTCAAACATTATTGGTTTTTAGAATAGTTAGAGTCGTTACGAAAAACTAATGTTTTGAAAACGTTACAACAAAGAACGTTTTATCAAATTAAAGTCGGCTCTCTCGGTCAACATTTTACCGTTCACGTATGATCTCTATTTACTGAAATAAATTCTCTCTTTTTATCAACCGGCTAGAGGGTAGACACCTCTATACTCTATGGGGTGACAGCAGGTTCACTTCAGTTAAGTACCTTGCTAACGCTATGCCAATATTTCCACAGTACCAGGGGATCAGAATTAGTGAAAGGGAACTCTTCTCTTTTGTTTTACGTAATTTCATCTACATTTCCTTATTTTTCTACTTACACGGGAGTGTGAGGGTTGGACATCTCTTTACGGGCCCGTTAAAGATTAGATTTTCTTCAGGTACGCTACCTAGCATACGCAAAGCCACGATCCACTCCTATACCCTATACCAGTGGTTTTATGTCAATATACTACCTATATTTACAACAATTTCTTATCCTTTTTGGCAATATTCATATTGACCGGTAACCTTAAAATTCGCTTTAGAATAATTACAAATATTGTGGCTTAATCATTTTATGAAACTACTGTATTATATAATGATGTTTATTATTTTTCTGTAATTATGTTTTCAAACATTAGTTTATTTATCTGTTTAATAATTATTCAATTTATTTTTTAGTTTTAGAGTCGTTACGATAAACTAATATTTTGAAAACGTTACAACAAAGAACGTGTTATAAAAGTCATCATTTTTCAGGCAAACGTTTACCGTTTACGTATATAAAAACTCTATTTATTTGAATATTTTTTTCCGGGTAGCGGTTAAACACGTTTATTCTCTCATGATGACATCAGATTTACAGTTAAGTACGAACATGATGCCGAACGTGTGTCATACTCCTAGTACAATTAGTACAAGGGAATGCCTTACTTCAGTCGTACCTAATTTCATCTAGCCTACCCTAATTTTACTCACACAGGAGTGTAGTATTAGATATTCCTTAACGGGGCCGTTAGAGAGTAGGTTTACTGCAGGTACGCTACCCAGCACACGCTAAGCCACGATTTACTCCCCCTATATCCAATTCCAGTGTTTTATCTCATTATACTACCTATATTTGCAACCCTTTTTAATTCTTTTAGTGGAAATGTCGTAGATCGATCACCTTAGAACTACAAAAAAATATTTATTTGGAACTGCTTTAAAATGGGGGAAATCGCCATAATTACAAATATTATGGCTTATTCATTTTATGGAACTATTTCCACAAAATACACTAATACATAAATTCGATAATTTCATAATACGTAAACACTAATACATAATTCCATAAATTCGCAATAAGAGAAAAAGCGGCTTTGGTTATTGGGGGACTCGTTAAAGAGGAACCAGGAGGCTGATGAATCTAAACGACTGTATGTTTTACAATCTGAACTGTAAACTATTGGGATTCTAAAGAGTGAAATGCATGTTCAAAGAAAAAAAATTAATCTATACAAGTAAGTATAATTTCAGTAAAATAGGTTTATTAAGTAGAGCGGGTTTTTAGGAAATTCATTTCGAAGATTTTATCCGAGGAATAAAGAGGTGTAGTGCATGTGGTGGTGAGCGAAATATTGGCTGTATTGAAGATAACGGAAAACAGGTGATCTGGAGTATGGTATCCAGTTCCCATGCCATAAAGAGGAACCGAAGGCATGGAGGCTGCCAAGAGAGTCGGTCAACGATCCTGTGACCAGTCAAGGCTTAGGTCTCAAACTTACTGGTAAGTAAGCCTACCATGGGATAGTGAGAGCCCAATATGGCCGACCGGTCATGATCTCACGAACAAAGGAAGTGTTAGTGGATGGGTCGTAGGTGTAGTGCATATGTTGGATAATAGACATGTATTCAAAATTCTTCAGAGCAGAGTCGGTTAAAGCAGTACCTCCTAGAAAACAGGAGGTTCTGGTTACAGACAACATGTTTCAGAATGATCGACTCGTTTTAGTCACAATACGCTCATGATGCTGTCCTCAACACGCGATCAAAGAATAGTTTACTCACAGTGAGATAGTCAGATTTTATAAGCAAAACTTTAGATAGAGGAAATGTTAACGATAACTAAGCTGGCAAAGTGTGCGACACTTTGAAGAAGTGCTTAGAAGAGAAAAAATCACCTAAGCGATGCCGTCATTCCCAAAACAGATAAAAAGGCAGATGTAGCATGGAGTTATAATAGGCATTTCTTTCTTGGATTATGGACAGTATATCATACTCGACAATGCATTACACCAAGCTAGAAGCACTTGTGAGAAACAGACGCGTGCATACATTCTGAAAGCCATAAACCTGAATCCTACACCGAAGCTATGCTCAAATTTAGACCGCATAGCATTAGTCAAATCACGCTTAGAATGGATATCTTAATAAGTGAGTTTCGGCTAATTGATGGGCGCATTAGAGCGGAATGACGTATAGTCTGTATCCATTAGAGTAATGTAACTCTCGGTTTAGATAAAATTGGCAACTCGTGTTGTGAGATATTGCGGGCGTAGGTAGGCCTTGCGTAGGCGGGAGACACAGTTATTGTCAGGAACTGTCTGATAGTGAATGAAATAGAGTCATTTTTCTAATACACTGTTATTCCCTTATTTACATGCAATATAAATATACGGAACTAAAGTGTACCTATTTACATAAAATGTACATGTAAATAACACGGAGAAACACATAAAACAAAGAAATACAGAGATGGGTTCGGCCTCGAAAGATATCTGTAAAATGGAAGGCTCTGCGTCGTTTAATACTTTCTGCATTTGTTTGGAAAATATGGGCAAAACTTTGGGAAACGGTTAATACATCAAACTGAAGAAAATTACCACTAAACATAAGCAAAAGCCTTTTTTGTATAAACGTCTTTTTTACATAAAAATTAAAATTATTTTCGTACAAAGCCCTGGAATCTTAGTTTTTTTCTAAGCATTAAGTGCATAAACATGCATTTTAGTTTTTTTTCCAGGTAAATAAAACACATCAAATTACAATGGAAAGTTGTAGTAGATATAGGGGTTCTCAGGGAATGGATATTATTGGTTAATTTTAACAAACTCTGAGGTTTGAATAGTCTCCTCTCTTTTCTCGGGTCGAGAGGAGGTAGGTTTCAGGTAAGAGAGTCGATTTCACATATTAAGTGAGGGACGAGATCGTTAAAGAATATGACGGCATCAACAAAGAGTGAGACGATTTTACCAAATAGCGAGACGATATTACCAAATAACGAGACGATATCGACAAATAGCGAGACGATATTACCAAATAGCGAGACGATATCGACAAATAGCTAGACGATATTAACAAATAGCAACACGATATTAACAAATAGCGAGAAGATATTAACAAATAACGAGACGATATCGACAAATAACAAGACGATATTAACAAATAGTGAGACGATATCGACAAATAGCAAGACGATAATAATAAATAGCGAGACGGTATCGACAAATAGCGAAACCATATCACCAAATAGCGAAACGATATTAACAAATAGCGATACGATATTACCAAATAGCGAGATGATATCGACAAATAGCGAAACGATATTACCAAATAACGAGAGGATATTAACAAATAGCAAGACTATATTAACAAATAGCGAGACGATATCGACAAATAGAGAAACCATATCACCAAATAGCGAAACGACATTAACAAATAGCGATACGATATTACCAAATAACGAGAGGATATTAACAAATAGCAAGACTATATTAACAAATAGCGAGACGATATCGACAAATAGCGAAACCATATCATCAAATAGCGAGGCGATATTAACAAATAGCGATACGATATTACCAAATAGCGAGATGATATCGACAAATAGCGAAATGATATTACCAAATAACGAGAGGATATTAACAAATAGCAAGACTATATTAACAAATAGCGAGACGATATCGACAAATAGAGAAACCATATCACCAAATAGCGAAACGACATTAACAAATAGCGATACGATATTACCAAATAACGAGAGGATATTAACAAATAGCAAGACTATATTAACAAATAGCGAGACGATATCGACAAATAGAGAAACCATATCACCAAATAGCGAAACGACATTAACAAATAGCGATACGATATTACCAAATAACGAGAGGATATTAACAAATAGCAAGACTATATTAACAAATAGCGAGACGATATCGACAAATAGCGAAACCATATCATCAAATAGCGAGGCGATGTTAACAAATAGCGAGACCATATTACCAGATAGCGAAACGATAATACCAAATAGAGAAACAATATCGCCATTTAGCAAGACGATATCTTAGCAATTAGCGATACGATCAACAAAGACGGAAGTGATATTACATAAGAGGGAGACATAAGAAAAGATTTGATTTCACCAAAAAAGGAGATGATATTAACAAAAGGAGAGAAAATATTATTTAAGAAAGAGACGATTCTCCAAGCAGTTGAATTATGTTACCAAAAAGAGAGACATTATTACCAAACAGTGAAACGATGTCATCAAAGAGGAAGATAATGTTACCAAGGGCGAGACAATATCAACAATGAGAGAAGCGATATTAACAAAGAGCGAGTCGCTATTACAAAAGAGTGAGACATTATGAAATGTAGAAATAGAAGTTAAAATTTGTTCAAAAACGGAATTTAAGAAAACTCAAAAAAAATAGTTTTCGTTTATAAAATATGAGCGTATCATTTGTTAGTAACTGAGGTAGCATAGTTCTTGGTGACGCCAGCCGAACCAAACCGTGTTGTATGGAAATCAGCTGACAGACTAATTTCGTCCACCAGAGCCGTTTAGTCTAGATTTCAAGCGCGTCCCATCATTTATTTACGATAATATTTATGGTTCAGAACGAAGGTGTGATCTTGATAGATGTCATTGTGAGACGGACAGACAGACATCACGTTGTAGGAAATTATAGAGCGCATTCTGACGGACACACCCACAACTAGAATGATACGGGCGCATATATTTATCTCCGTGTGAGATCAAGTGGGCCGTGAAAAGTGGTTTGAATAAAAAAACGTTTTGTAATTCATTGTTTATTATTTTCTGACGACAGAATCATGCCATCAAACTCTACTTACCTCACAAAAATGCATTTGATGAAAACCACTTTCGGATACACTTCAATAAATGAATACTATACTGATTCTTTGCGGGAAGAGGATTTCACGACTCTTTATTATGTTTTAGGACCAGACGAATTAGGATTTCCAGAATTTCATTAGACTTCTGGGGTTCCCACAGTTTTTTGGTCCACGCCCTCTCCTCTTGAGACGAAATTCTCCCTCGCCCCTCCCCTTTTACATTATAAATAAAGGGTATGAACATATTAAAAAGAAACAAATACTATATTTATATATATATATATATATATATATATATATATATATATATATATATATTGGAAACCATTTATTTATTTATACATCATATGCCTACTTTCACAAGAAGCATATAACATTTCAAGTTTTAATTAGCAAGGTAAATTTTAACTGATAAGAGAAAAATCTGTTAGGGAGATGGATGAAGTTGAATTATTTTCACTGGCATGCCTATTTGAGGCAGTGGCGGTTTTAAGGGGGGGGGGCTCAAGCCCCTCCCAAAATATGGGAAAGTGAAAATTTATAAATTATAAAATAACCCTATAAATGTAAAGTAAAATTGCCATTTCCGATCTAAATCTACTTAATAATTAGTAGGATATGTTTACAAACCCATATTAATCACTATGACACCATACTGTAATCATTAATAAATATGCCCACCCACAATGTCATAAATAAGTGGTTTACATTGTAAATATATGGTAAATGGGGTTAATAATGCGTGTGTAATATCACATAGCAGGCCTGTAACTGTTCCCCTCACACCAGCCCTCCCCAAAATATTTTTCTACATCCGCTCCTGATTTGAGGTTGTATTTTACGTGAAACGGACAGTCTGCCAGCGGCGGTTTATGACCCCTGTCAAGAAGCAGGGGCCGGACAATATGCCAGCCGCAGGTACATTGTGGGGGTTACAGTGGATGTAGGGGAGGGGGTTGCGAGAGAAGAAGAGAAAGCTCTGACTCGTATAAACTTCGCACAAGTGTGGTTGTAAACGACCCATGACTAAACCATTCTTAAAATACTATTGTCTTACATGACCGGATGAAATGCATGACCTGATGTAACGCTAATAGCTTACATTATTTTAGTCACCTCATTTGTTATTTGTTAGTTTTAAAATTTTAAATACTTTAGTTTATACTACTTTGCTTTACTTTACATACAAATCAGTTAAAACTAATACACGTTTAATTAAATGGAATACCAGTAAAGCTTAATTTAGCCATGAACGTAAATAACACTACAAACAACCAGTCCATATACTTAAAATGATCACCTCAATGTGAAACCTTGTGCAAATATATATATATATATATATATATATATATATATATATATATATATATATATACATACACGTAAACATAATTAATACTGGTGTGAATAATGTTAAATTTTTGTCTTTTTTTGTAAATGTAAATATGTGTTCCATATTAGGTGTATGTTTGGCGTCGTTCTAGTTTTAGTACCTTTTTGTTTAAATTTAAAATTTGTTTATTACAACTTCAACTCTATATAGATATAAATTTTGTTAAAAATAATACAAGATAAAACATTTTTTTAGTTTAAAACGTAGAGTATTAAGTGTTTGTTTAATAATGAATAATATTGCGTATACGTCGTAAGAGAATTTGATAATATCGAAATTAAAAATTTCATTTATTTTCAAAGTGTTAACAATAAAATTTTTTTAATTCTTAAAAACAGCGGGTTTTCTTTGTAGTTATTTTAACGTTTTGATACTCATCTCTCTACTTTATTTCTCCCTCGTAGAATTTTAAAAAAATGGATTTTTTATTTTATCAGTATAATTGGTGAGTGTTTCAATCAACAATCATGATAGACTAGGGTCGTGTCAAGATTACTTTCTTTCATAGTTTTATGAAAATAATTAAATTAGGCTTACACTTTTTCGACAACGAACAAAATGGGGCAAAATAATATCAAAGGCCGACCCGTCAAACTAGTTAGAAAGGTGAGTTGGATTACCAAAAACCTCTTAAACTCTAGGTCTACCCACTGGAGTGGAAAGTCTATTCTGTCTCTTTATCTCACTTCCCTTGTTTCAGAAAGTGAGGGAGAGAAATTGGGCTGACTGGCAGTAAGTCCTAAAATGGATTAACTACCTGGCTACCCTCGTCAAACCAAAGGGTGGCTGGCAGACTGTCCTACACCCGTATTTTACTAAGGGCACAACCCTTAGTAATATCATTAGCAACATCAAGTTTGTCCCTATAATATTAAATATATCTAACTTATCTTATTAATTTCCAACATATATCGCTCCCCCCTCAACTTGCCTTCACGCCCCCCAGTTTGGGAATCAATGCACTAGACCATCGGCTAGATGTTTCTCTACACACGGTGTTGGTTGTTCCTCTATGCGAGTGTTAAGGTGTTCCTCTTCTTCTATACTCTTCTTGGTAATGGCTGTAGGCGCCTTTTTCGACCCCCCCCCCGTTTATTAGTAAGTCTACTTTGCATTATGGAACCTGCCCATGAGTTATATTTCTCTTACATCCCCCAAAAAAATATATAAAATTGATCATTTTTATTAAACATTTAATTAAATGTTAATAAATATGGATCCAAAATCATAAGATATATTAATATATGAAGTGTAATTTATAATATTGTAATAGTATTATTATAAAGTAGAGGTTAGTAAACTTTGTTTTAAAAAAAATTTAATTTCATAGTAATTATATATTTACTGTTCGTATAATTTATTATCTAAAAAATTGTCTGATAAATTATACGTTTTATTTACTTCACTTATTTAAGGATTGTTTGCACTTATTCAAGTATACAGTACAACAAAAGTGAAATGAAAATATTTAGTTTTTTGGTAGTAGAGTAGAGTTACGCCCCTCCAAAATAAAATCCTATACAAGCCACTGCTATAATTTTACGTTTTATAATTTAGGCTTTACGTTGATTTTTACATAGACCTAAGTCAATTGACTCACGACTGCCCCATGGTGTCAAAATTTTACAAAATCTTATTTTTTCTGTCCACTTACATTATGAAACAAAGGTACTGCTGTTTACTTCAAGTTTTTACCTTTTACAGCTCAAGCTATACATTGATTTTTAAATTAGTCGACTTGTAATTTTTGTCCTTTTGTATCAAAATTTTACAAAGTATATTTCAAGTATACATTTAAATTGTGAACAAGGCATAAACAAAAGTATTGATAACATTTAAAATTTGACATTTTGGAGTCTACGTTGATGTTAGTAAGCCAACTTTGGATTTGTTTCCTTTAAGATGAATATTTCGCATCATTTCATACATAACCATTAAGATATACTCAACATTTCAAATCTCTGACTGTTATAGTTTAGGCTCAGCTTCGATCAATTAGTCAGGGCAGTGCCTCTTATATATGTAACTTATAGGCTATACAACATTTCAAATCTCTGTCTGTTATAGTTTAGACTCTGCTTCGATAAATTAGTCAGGGCAGTGCCTCTTATATATGTAACTTATAGGTTATACAACATTTCAAATCTCTGACTGTTATAGTTTAGACTCTGCTTCGATAAATTAGTCAGGGCAGTGCCTTTTATATATGTAACTTATAGGCTATACAACATTTCAAATCTCTGTCTGTTATAGTTTAGACTCTGCTTCGATAAATTAGTCAGGGCAGTGCCTCTTATATATGTAACTTATAGGTTATACAACATTTCAAATCTCTCACTGTTATAGTTTAGGCTCAGCTTCGATCAATTAGTCATGGCAGTGCCTTTTATATATGTAACTTATAGGTTATACAACATTTCAAATCTCTGACTGTTATAGTTTAGGCTCAGCTTCGATCAATTAGTCAGGGCAGTGCCTTTTATATATGTAACTTATAGGTTATACAACATTTCAAATCTCTGACTGTTATAGTTTAGACTCTGCTTCGATCAATTAGTCAGGGCAGTGCCTTTTATGTATGTAACTTATAGGTTATACAACATTTTAAATCTCTGACTGTTATAGTTTAGACTCTGCTTCGATCAATTAGTCAGGGCAGTGCCTTTTATGTATGTAACTTATAGGTTATACAACATTTTAAATCTCTGACTGTTATAGTTTAAGCTCAGCTTCGATCAATTAGTCAGGGCAGTGCCTTTTATGTATGTAACTTATAGGTTATACAACATTTTAAATCTCTGACTGTTATAGTTTAGACTCTGCTTCGATCAATTAGTCAGGGCAGTGCCTTTTATGTATGTAACTTATAGGTTATACAACATTTCAAATCTCTGTCTGTTATAGTTTAGACTCTGCTTCGATAAATTAGTCAGGGCAGTGCCTCTTATATATGTAACTTATAGGTTATACAACATTTCAAATCTCTGTCTGTTATAGTTTAGTCTCTGCTTCGATCAATTAGTCAGGGCAGTGCCTTTTATATATGTAACTTATAGGATATACAACATTTCAAATCTCTGTCTGTTATAGTTTAGTCTCTGCTTCGATCAATTAGTCAGGGCAGTGCCTCTTATATATGTAACTTATAGGTTATACAACATTTCAAATCTCTGTCTGTTATAGTTTAGTCTCTGCTTCGATCAATTAGTCAGGGCAGTGCCTTTTATATATGTAACTTATAGGATATACAACATTTCAAATCTCTGTCTGTTATAGTTTAGTCTCTGCTTCGATCAATTAGTCAGGGCAGTGCCTCTTATATATGTAACTTATAGGTTATACAACATTTCAAATCTCTGTCTGTTATAGTTTAGTCTCTGCTTCGATCAATTAGTCAGGGCAGTGCCTTTTATATATGTAACTTATAGGATATACAACATTTCAAATCTCTGTCTGTTATAGTTTAGTCTCTGCTTCGATCAATTAGTCAGGGCAGTGCCTCTTATATATGTAACTTATAGGTTATACAACATTTCAAATCTCTGTCTGTTATAGTTTAGACTCTGCTTCGATAAATTAGTCAGGGCAGTGCCTCTTATATATGTAACTTATAGGTTATACAACATTTCAAATCTCTGTCTGTTATAGTTTAGTCTCTGCTTCGATCAATTAGTCAGGGCAGTGCCTTTTATATATGTAACTTATAGGATATACAACATTTCAAATCTCTCACTGTTATAGTTTAGGCTCAGCTTCGATCAATTAGTCATGGCAGTGCCTTTTATATATGTAACTTATAGGTTATACAACATTTCAAATCTCTGACTGTTATAGTTTAGGCTCAGCTTCGATCAATTAGTCAGGGCAGTGCCTTTTATATATGTAACTTATAGGTTATACAACATTTCAAATCTCTGACTGTTATAGTTTAGACTCTGCTTCGATCAATTAGTCAGGGCAGTGCCTTTTATTTATGTAACTTATAGGTTATACAACATTTTAAATCTCTGACTGTTATAGTTTAGACTCTGCTTCGATCAATTAGTCAGGGCAGTGCCTTTTATGTATGTAACTTATAGGTTAAACAACATTTTAAATCTCTGACTGTTATAGTTTAAGCTCAGCTTCGATCAATTAGTCAGGGCAGTGCCTTTTATGTATGTAACTTATAGGTTATACAACATTTTAAATCTCTGACTGTTATAGTTTAGACTCTGCTTCGATCAATTAGTCAGGGCAGTGCCTTTTATGTATGTAACTTATAGGTTATACAACATTTTAAAACTCTGACTGTTATAGTTTAGAATCTGCTTCGATCAATTAGTCAGGGCAGTGCCTTTTATGTATGTAACTTATAGGTTATACAACATTTCAAATCTTTGACTGTTATAGTTTAGACTCTGCTTCGATCAATTAGTCAGGGCAGTGCCTCTTATATATGTAACTTATACGTTATACAACATTTTAAATCTCTGACTGTTATAGTTTAGACTCTACTTCGATCAATTAGTCAGGGCAGTGCCTCTTATATATGTAACTTATAGGTTATACAACATTTCAAATCTCTGACTGTTATAGTTTAGACTCTGCTTCGATCAATTAGTCAGGGCAGTGCCTTTTATGTATGTAACTTATAGGTTATACAACATTTCAAATCTTTGACTGTTATAGTTTAGACTCTGCTTCGATCAATTAGTCAGGGCAGTGCCTCTTATATATGTAAGTTATAGGTTATACAACATTTCAAATCTCTGACTGTTATAGTTTAGACTCTACTTCGATCAATTAGTCAGGGCAGTGCCTCTTATATATGTAACTTATAGGTTATACAACATTTTAAATCTCTGACTGTTATAGTTTAGACTCTACTTCGATCAATTAGTCAGGGCAGTGCCTCTTATATATGTAACTTATAGGTTATACAACATTTCAAATCTCTGACTGTTATAGTTTAGACTCTGCTTCGATCAATTAGTCAGGGCAGTGCCTTTTATGTATGTAACTTATAGGTTATACAACATTTTAAATCTCTGACTGTTATAGTTTAGACTCTGCTTCGATCAATTAGTCAGGGCAGTGCCTTTTATGTATGTAACTTATAGGTTATACAACATTTCAAATCTTTGACTGTTATAGTTTAGACTCTACTTCGATCAATTAGTCAGGGCAGTGCCTCTTATATATGTAACTTATAGGTTATACAACATTTTAAAACTCTGACTGTTATAGTTTAGACTCTACTTCGATCAATTAGTCAGGGCAGTGCCTCTTATATATGTAACTTATAGGTTATACAACATTTCAAATCTCTGACTGTTATAGTTTAGACTCTGCTTCGATCAATTAGTCAGGGCAGTGCCTTTTATATAAGTAACTTATAGGTTAACAACATTTCAAATCTCTGACTGTTATAGTTTAGACTCTGCTTCGATCAATTAGTCAGTGCAGTGCCTTTTATATATGTAACTTATAGGATATACTACATTTCAAATCTCTGTCTGTTATAGTTTAGACTCTGCTTCGATCAATTAGTCAGGGCAGTGCCTTTTATATATGTAACTTATAGGTTATACAACATTTCAAATCTCTGACTGTTATAGTTTAGACTCTGCTTCGATCAATTAGTCAGGGCAGTGCCTTTTATATAAGTAACTTATAGGTTATACAACATTTCAAATCTCTGACTGTTATAGTTTAGACTCTACTTCGATCAATTAGTCAGGGCAGTGCCTCTTATATATGTAACTTATAGGTTATACAACATTTCAAATCTCTGACTGTTATAGTTTAGACTCTGCTTCGATCAATTAGTCAGGGCAGTGCCTTTTATGTATGTAACTTAAAGGTTATACAACATTTTAAATCTCTGACTGTTATAGTTTAGACTCTGCTTCGATCAATTAGTCAGGGCAGTGCCTTTTATGTATGTAACTTATAGGTTATACAACATTTCAAATCTTTGACTGTTATAGTTTAGACTCTACTTCGATCAATTAGTCAGGGCAGTGCCTCTTATATATGTAACTTATAGGTTATACAACATTTTAAATCTCTGACTGTTATAGTTTAGACTCTACTTCGATCAATTAGTCAGGGCAGTGCCTTTTATATAAGTAACTTATAGGTTATACAACATTTCAAATCTCTGACTGTTATAGTTTAGACTCTGCTTCGATCAATTAGTCAGGGCAGTGCCTTTTATGTATGTAACTTATAGGTTATACAACATTTTAAATCTCTGACTGTTATAGTTTAGACTCTGCTTCGATCAATTAGTCAGGGCAGTGCCTTTTATGTATGTAACTTATAGGTTATACAACATTTCAAATCTTTGACTGTTATAGTTTAGACTCTACTTCGATCAATTAGTCAGGGCAGTGCCTCTTATATATGTAACTTATAGGTTATACAACATTTCAAATCTCTGACTGTTATAGTTTAAGCTCAGCTTCGATCAATTAGTCAGGGCAGTGCCTTTTATATAAGTAACTTATAGGTTATACAACATTTCAAATCTCTGACTGTTATAGTTTAGTCTCTGCTTCGATCAATTAGTCAGGGCAGTGCCTTTTATATAAGTAACTTATAGGTTATACAACATTTCAAATCTCTGACTGTTATAGTTTAGTCTCTGCTTCGATCAATTAGTCAGGGCAGTGCCTTTTATATAAGTAACCTATAGGTTATACAACATTTCAAATCTCTGACTGTTATAGTTTAGTCTCTGCTTCGATCAATTAGTCAGGGCAGTGCCTTTTATATAAGTAACTTATAGGTTATACAACATTTCAAATCTCTGACTTGTTATAGTTTAGACTCTGCTTCGATCAATTAGTCAGGGCAGTGCCTTTTATATATGTAACTTATAGGTTATACAACATTTCAAATCTCTGACTGTTATAGTTTAGACTCTGCTTCGATCAATTAGTCAGGGCAGTGCCTTTTATTTATGTAACTTATAGGTTATACAACATTTTAAATCTCTGACTGTTATAGTTTAGACTCTGCTTCGATCAATTAGTCAGGGCAGTGCCTTTTATGTATGTAACTTATAGGTTAAACAACATTTTAAATCTCTGACTGTTATAGTTTAAGCTCAGCTTCGATCAATTAGTCAGGGCAGTGCCTTTTATGTATGTAACTTATAGGTTATACAACATTTTAAATCTCTGACTGTTATAGTTTAGACTCTGCTTCGATCAATTAGTCAGGGCAGTGCCTTTTATGTATGTAACTTATAGGTTATACAACATTTTAAAACTCTGACTGTTATAGTTTAGAATCTGCTTCGATCAATTAGTCAGGGCAGTGCCTTTTATGTATGTAACTTATAGGTTATACAACATTTCAAATCTTTGACTGTTATAGTTTAGACTCTGCTTCGATCAATTAGTCAGGGCAGTGCCTCTTATATATGTAACTTATACGTTATACAACATTTTAAATCTCTGACTGTTATAGTTTAGACTCTACTTCGATCAATTAGTCAGGGCAGTGCCTCTTATATATGTAACTTATAGGTTATACAACATTTCAAATCTCTGACTGTTATAGTTTAGACTCTGCTTCGATCAATTAGTCAGGGCAGTGCCTTTTATGTATGTAACTTATAGGTTATACAACATTTCAAATCTTTGACTGTTATAGTTTAGACTCTGCTTCGATCAATTAGTCAGGGCAGTGCCTCTTATATATGTAAGTTATAGGTTATACAACATTTCAAATCTCTGACTGTTATAGTTTAGACTCTACTTCGATCAATTAGTCAGGGCAGTGCCTCTTATATATGTAACTTATAGGTTATACAACATTTTAAATCTCTGACTGTTATAGTTTAGACTCTACTTCGATCAATTAGTCAGGGCAGTGCCTCTTATATATGTAACTTATAGGTTATACAACATTTCAAATCTCTGACTGTTATAGTTTAGACTCTGCTTCGATCAATTAGTCAGGGCAGTGCCTTTTATGTATGTAACTTATAGGTTATACAACATTTTAAATCTCTGACTGTTATAGTTTAGACTCTGCTTCGATCAATTAGTCAGGGCAGTGCCTTTTATGTATGTAACTTATAGGTTATACAACATTTCAAATCTTTGACTGTTATAGTTTAGACTCTACTTCGATCAATTAGTCAGGGCAGTGCCTCTTATATATGTAACTTATAGGTTATACAACATTTTAAAACTCTGACTGTTATAGTTTAGACTCTACTTCGATCAATTAGTCAGGGCAGTGCCTCTTATATATGTAACTTATAGGTTATACAACATTTCAAATCTCTGACTGTTATAGTTTAGACTCTGCTTCGATCAATTAGTCAGGGCAGTGCCTTTTATATAAGTAACTTATAGGTTAACAACATTTCAAATCTCTGACTGTTATAGTTTAGACTCTGCTTCGATCAATTAGTCAGTGCAGTGCCTTTTATATATGTAACTTATAGGATATACAACATTTCAAATCTCTGTCTGTTATAGTTTAGACTCTGCTTCGATCAATTAGTCAGGGCAGTGCCTTTTATATATGTAACTTATAGGTTATACAACATTTCAAATCTCTGACTGTTATAGTTTAGACTCTGCTTCGATCAATTAGTCAGGGCAGTGCCTTTTATATAAGTAACTTATGGGTTATACAACATTTCAAATCTCTGACTGTTATAGTTTAGACTCTACTTCGATCAATTAGTCAGGGCAGTGCCTCTTATATATGTAACTTATAGGTTATACAACATTTCAAATCTCTGACTGTTATAGTTTAGACTCTGCTTCGATCAATTAGTCAGGGCAGTGCCTTTTATGTATGTAACTTAAAGGTTATACAACATTTTAAATCTCTGACTGTTATAGTTTAGACTCTGCTTCGATCAATTAGTCAGGGCAGTGCCTTTTATGTATGTAACTTATAGGTTATACAACATTTCAAATCTTTGACTGTTATAGTTTAGACTCTACTTCGATCAATTAGTCAGGGCAGTGCCTCTTATATATGTAACTTATAGGTTATACAACATTTTAAATCTCTGACTGTTATAGTTTAGACTCTACTTCGATCAATTAGTCAGGGCAGTGCCTTTTATATAAGTAACTTATAGGTTATACAACATTTCAAATCTCTGACTGTTATAGTTTAGACTCTGCTTCGATCAATTAGTCAGGGCAGTGCCTTTTATGTATGTAACTTATAGGTTATACAACATTTTAAATCTCTGACTGTTATAGTTTAGACTCTGCTTCGATCAATTAGTCAGGGCAGTGCCTTTTATGTATGTAACTTATAGGTTATACAACATTTCAAATCTTTGACTGTTATAGTTTAGACTCTACTTCGATCAATTAGTCAGGGCAGTGCCTCTTATATATGTAACTTATAGGTTATACAACATTTCAAATCTCTGACTGTTATAGTTTAAGCTCAGCTTCGATCAATTAGTCAGGGCAGTGCCTTTTATATAAGTAACTTATAGGTTATACAACATTTCAAATCTCTGACTGTTATAGTTTAGTCTCTGCTTCGATCAATTAGTCAGGGCAGTGCCTTTTATATAAGTAACTTATAGGTTATACAACATTTCAAATCTCTGACTGTTATAGTTTAGTCTCTGCTTCGATCAATTAGTCAGGGCAGTGCCTTTTATATAAGTAACCTATAGGTTATACAACATTTCAAATCTCTGACTGTTATAGTTTAGTCTCTGCTTCGATCAATTAGTCAGGGCAGTGCCTTTTATATAAGTAACTTATAGGTTATACAACATTTCAAATCTTTGACTTGTTATAGTTTAGACTCTGCTTCGATCAATTAGTCAGGGCAGTGCCTTTTATATATGTAACTTATAGGTTATACAACATTTCAAATCTCTGACTGTTATAGTTTAGACTCTGCTTCGATCAATTAGTCAGGGCAGTGCCTTTTATTTATGTAACTTATAGGTTATACAACATTTTAAATCTCTGACTGTTATAGTTTAGACTCTGCTTCGATCAATTAGTCAGGGCAGTGCCTTTTATGTATGTAACTTATAGGTTAAACAACATTTTAAATCTCTGACTGTTATAGTTTAAGCTCAGCTTCGATCAATTAGTCAGGGCAGTGCCTTTTATGTATGTAACTTATAGGTTATACAACATTTTAAAACTCTGACTGTTATAGTTTAGAATCTGCTTCGATCAATTAGTCAGGGCAGTGCCTTTTATGTATGTAACTTATAGGTTATACAACATTTCAAATCTTTGACTGTTATAGTTTAGACTCTGCTTCGATCAATTAGTCAGGGCAGTGCCTCTTATATATGTAACTTATACGTTATACAACATTTTAAATCTCTGACTGTTATAGTTTAGACTCTACTTCGATCAATTAGTCAGGGCAGTGCCTCTTATATATGTAACTTATAGGTTATACAACATTTCAAATCTCTGACTGTTATAGTTTAGACTCTGCTTCGATCAATTAGTCAGGGCAGTGCCTTTTATGTATGTAACTTATAGGTTATACAACATTTCAAATCTTTGACTGTTATAGTTTAGACTCTGCTTCGATCAATTAGTCAGGGCAGTGCCTCTTATATATGTAAGTTATAGGTTATACAACATTTCAAATCTCTGACTGTTATAGTTTAGACTCTACTTCGATCAATTAGTCAGGGCAGTGCCTCTTATATATGTAACTTATAGGTTATACAACATTTTAAATCTCTGACTGTTATAGTTTAGACTCTACTTCGATCAATTAGTCAGGGCAGTGCCTCTTATATATGTAACTTATAGGTTATACAACATTTCAAATCTCTGACTGTTATAGTTTAGACTCTGCTTCGATCAATTAGTCAGGGCAGTGCCTTTTATGTATGTAACTTATAGGTTATACAACATTTTAAATCTCTGACTGTTATAGTTTAGACTCTGCTTCGATCAATTAGTCAGGGCAGTGCCTTTTATGTATGTAACTTATAGGTTATACAACATTTCAAATCTTTGACTGTTATAGTTTAGACTCTACTTCGATCAATTAGTCAGGGCAGTGCCTTTTATATAAGTAACTTATAGGTTATACAACATTTCAAATCTCTGACTGTTATAGTTTAGTCTCTGCTTCGATCAATTAGTCAGGGCAGTGCCTTTTATATAAGTAACCTATAGGTTATACAACATTTCAAATCTCTGACTGTTATAGTTTAGTCTCTGCTTCGATCAATTAGTCAGGGCAGTGCCTTTTATATAAGTAACTTATAGGTTATACAACATTTCAAATCTCTGACTGTTATAGTTTAGTCTCTGCTTCGATCAATTAGTCAGGGCAGTGCCTTTTATATAAGTAACCTATAGGTTATACAACATTTCAAATCTCTGACTGTTATAGTTTAGTCTCTGCTTCGATCAATTAGTCAGGGCAGTGCCTTTTATATAAGTAACTTATAGGTTATACAACATTTCAAATCTCTGACTTGTTATAGTTTAGACTCTGCTTCGATCAATTAGTCAGGGCAGTGCCTTTTATATATGTAACTTATAGGTTATACAACATTTCAAATCTCTGACTGTTATAGTTTAGACTCTGCTTCGATCAATTAGTCAGGGCAGTGCCTTTTATTTATGTAACTTATAGGTTATACAACATTTTAAATCTCTGACTGTTATAGTTTAGACTCTGCTTCGATCAATTAGTCAGGGCAGTGCCTTTTATGTATGTAACTTATAGGTTAAACAACATTTTAAATCTCTGACTGTTATAGTTTAAGCTCAGCTTCGATCAATTAGTCAGGGCAGTGCCTTTTATGTATGTAACTTATAGGTTATACAACATTTTAAATCTCTGACTGTTATAGTTTAGACTCTGCTTCGATCAATTAGTCAGGGCAGTGCCTTTTATGTATGTAACTTATAGGTTATACAACATTTTAAAACTCTGACTGTTATAGTTTAGAATCTGCTTCGATCAATTAGTCAGGGCAGTGCCTTTTATGTATGTAACTTATAGGTTATACAACATTTCAAATCTTTGACTGTTATAGTTTAGACTCTGCTTCGATCAATTAGTCAGGGCAGTGCCTCTTATATATGTAACTTATACGTTATACAACATTTTAAATCTCTGACTGTTATAGTTTAGACTCTACTTCGATCAATTAGTCAGGGCAGTGCCTCTTATATATGTAACTTATAGGTTATACAACATTTCAAATCTCTGACTGTTATAGTTTAGACTCTGCTTCGATCAATTAGTCAGGGCAGTGCCTTTTATGTATGTAACTTATAGGTTATACAACATTTCAAATCTTTGACTGTTATAGTTTAGACTCTGCTTCGATCAATTAGTCAGGGCAGTGCCTCTTATATATGTAAGTTATAGGTTATACAACATTTCAAATCTCTGACTGTTATAGTTTAGACTCTACTTCGATCAATTAGTCAGGGCAGTGCCTCTTATATATGTAACTTATAGGTTATACAACATTTTAAATCTCTGACTGTTATAGTTTAGACTCTACTTCGATCAATTAGTCAGGGCAGTGCCTCTTATATATGTAACTTATAGGTTATACAACATTTCAAATCTCTGACTGTTATAGTTTAGACTCTGCTTCGATCAATTAGTCAGGGCAGTGCCTTTTATGTATGTAACTTATAGGTTATACAACATTTTAAATCTCTGACTGTTATAGTTTAGACTCTGCTTCGATCAATTAGTCAGGGCAGTGCCTTTTATGTATGTAACTTATAGGTTATACAACATTTCAAATCTTTGACTGTTATAGTTTAGACTCTACTTCGATCAATTAGTCAGGGCAGTGCCTTTTATATAAGTAACTTATAGGTTATACAACATTTCAAATCTCTGACTGTTATAGTTTAGTCTCTGCTTCGATCAATTAGTCAGGGCAGTGCCTTTTATATAAGTAACCTATAGGTTATACAACATTTCAAATGTCTGACTGTTATAGTTTAGTCTCTGCTTCGATCAATTAGTCAGGGCAGTGCCTTTTATATAAGTAACTTATAGGTTATACAACATTTCAAATCTCTGACTGTTATAGTTTAGTCTCTGCTTCGATCAATTAGTCAGGGCAGTGCCTTTTATATAAGTAACCTATAGGTTATACAACATTTCAAATCTCTGACTGTTATAGTTTAGTCTCTGCTTCGATCAATTAGTCAAGGCAGTGCCTTTTATATAAGTAACTTATAGGTTATACAACATTTCAAATCTCTGACTTGTTATAGTTTAGACTCTGCTTCGATCAATTAGTCAGGGCAGTGCCTTTTATATATGTAACTTATAGGTTATACAACATTTCAAATCTCTGACTGTTATAGTTTAGACTCTGCTTCGATCAATTAGTCAGGGCAGTGCCTTTTATTTATGTAACTTATAGGTTATACAACATTTTAAATCTCTGACTGTTATAGTTTAGACTCTGCTTCGATCAATTAGTCAGGGCAGTGCCTTTTATGTATGTAACTTATAGGTTAAACAACATTTTAAATCTCTGACTGTTATAGTTTAAGCTCAGCTTCGATCAATTAGTCAGGGCAGTGCCTTTTATGTATGTAACTTATAGGTTATACAACATTTTAAATCTCTGACTGTTATAGTTTAGACTCTGCTTCGATCAATTAGTCAGGGCAGTGCCTTTTATGTATGTAACTTATAGGTTATACAACATTTTAAAACTCTGACTGTTATAGTTTAGAATCTGCTTCGATCAATTAGTCAGGGCAGTGCCTTTTATGTATGTAACTTATAGGTTATACAACATTTCAAATCTTTGACTGTTATAGTTTAGACTCTGCTTCGATCAATTAGTCAGGGCAGTGCCTCTTATATATGTAACTTATACGTTATACAACATTTTAAATCTCTGACTGTTATAGTTTAGACTCTACTTCGATCAATTAGTCAGGGCAGTGCCTCTTATATATGTAACTTATAGGTTATACAACATTTCAAATCTCTGACTGTTATAGTTTAGACTCTGCTTCGATCAATTAGTCAGGGCAGTGCCTTTTATGTATGTAACTTATAGGTTATACAACATTTCAAATCTTTGACTGTTATAGTTTAGACTCTGCTTCGATCAATTAGTCAGGGCAGTGCCTCTTATATATGTAAGTTATAGGTTATACAACATTTCAAATCTCTGACTGTTATAGTTTAGACTCTACTTCGATCAATTAGTCAGGGCAGTGCCTCTTATATATGTAACTTATAGGTTATACAACATTTTAAATCTCTGACTGTTATAGTTTAGACTCTACTTCGATCAATTAGTCAGGGCAGTGCCTCTTATATATGTAACTTATAGGTTATACAACATTTCAAATCTCTGACTGTTATAGTTTAGACTCTGCTTCGATCAATTAGTCAGGGCAGTGCCTTTTATGTATGTAACTTATAGGTTATACAACATTTTAAATCTCTGACTGTTATAGTTTAGACTCTGCTTCGATCAATTAGTCAGGGCAGTGCCTTTTATGTATGTAACTTATAGGTTATACAACATTTCAAATCTTTGACTGTTATAGTTTAGACTCTACTTCGATCAATTAGTCAGGGCAGTGCCTCTTATATATGTAACTTATAGGTTATACAACATTTTAAAACTCTGACTGTTATAGTTTAGACTCTACTTCGATCAATTAGTCAGGGCAGTGCCTCTTATATATGTAACTTATAGGTTATACAACATTTCAAATCTCTGACTGTTATAGTTTAGACTCTGCTTCGATCAATTAGTCAGGGCAGTGCCTTTTATATAAGTAACTTATAGGTTATACAACATTTCAAATCTCTGACTGTTATAGTTTAGACTCTGCTTCGATCAATTAGTCAGTGCAGTGCCTTTTATATAAGTAACCTATAGGTTATACAACATTTCAAATCTCTGACTGTTATTGTTTAGTCTCTGCTTCGATCAATTAGTCAGGGCAGTGCCTTTTATATAAGTAACTTATAGGTTATACAACATTTCAAATCTCTGACTTGTTATAGTTTAGACTCTGCTTCGATCAATTAGTCAGGGCAGTGCCTTTTATATATGTAACTTATAGGTTATACAACATTTCAAATCTCTGACTGTTATAGTTTAGACTCTGTTTCGATCAATTAGTCAGGGCAGTGCCTCTTATATATGTAACTTATAGGTTATACATTTAAAATCTCTGACTGTTATAGTTTAGACTCTGCTTCGATCAATTAGTCAGGGCAGTGCCTCTTATATATGTAACTTATAGGTTATACAACATTTTAAATCTCTGACTGTTATAGTTTAGACTCTACTTCGATCAATTAGTCAGGGCAGTGCCTTTTATATAAGTAACTTATAGGTTATACAACATTTCAAATCTCTGACTGTTATAGTTTAGACTCTGCTTCGATCAATTAGTCAGGGCAGTGCCTTTTATGTATGTAACTTATAGGTTATACAACATTTTAAATCTCTGACTGTTATAGTTTAGACTCTGCTTCGATCAATTAGTCAGGGCAGTGCCTTTTATGTATGTAACTTATAGGTTATACAACATTTCAAATCTCTGACTGTTATAGTTTAAGCTCAGCTTCGATCAATTAGTCAGGGCAGTGCCTTTTATATAAGTAACTTATAGGTTATACAACATTTCAAATCTCTGACTGTTATAGTTTAGTCTCTGCTTCGATCAATTAGTCAGGGCAGTGCCTTTTATATAAGTAACTTATAGGTTATACAACATTTCAAATCTCTGACTGTTATAGTTTAGTCTCTGCTTCGATCAATTAGTCAGGGCAGTGCCTTTTATATAAGTAACCTATAGGTTATACAACATTTCAAATCTCTGACTGTTATAGTTTAGTCTCTGCTTCGATCAATTAGTCAGGGCAGTGCCTTTTATATAAGTAACTTATAGGTTATACAACATTTCAAATCTCTGACTTGTTATAGTTTAGACTCTGCTTCGATCAATTAGTCAGGGCAGTGCCTTTTATATATGTAACTTATAGGTTATACAACATTTCAAATCTCTGACTGTTATAGTTTAGACTCTGTTTCGATCAATTAGTCAGGGCAGTGCCTCTTATATATGTAACTTATAGGTTATACATTTAAAATCTCTGACTGTTATAGTTTAGACTCTGCTTCGATCAATTAGTCAGGGCAGTGCCTCTTATATATGTAACTTATAGGTTATACAACATTTCAAATCTCTGACTGTTATAGTTTAAGCTCAGCTTCGATCAATTAGTCAGGGCAGTGCCTTTTATATAAGTAACTTATAGGTTATACAACATTTCAAATCTCTGACTGTTATAGTTTAGTCTCTGGTTCGATCAATTAGTCAGGGCAGTGCCTTTTATATAAGTAACTTATAGGTTATACAACATTTCAAATCTCTGACTGTTATAGTTTAGTCTCTGCTTCGATCAATTAGTCAGGGCAGTGCCTTTTATATAAGTAACCTATAGGTTATACAACATTTCAAATCTCTGACTGTTATAGTTTAGTCTCTGCTTCGATCAATTAGTCAGGGCAGTGCCTTTTATATAAGTAACTTATAGGTTATACAACATTTCAAATCTCTGACTTGTTATAGTTTAGACTCTGCTTCGATCAATTAGTCAGGGCAGTGCCTTTTATATATGTAACTTATAGGTTATACAACATTTCAAATCTCTGACTGTTATAGTTTAGACTCTGTTTCGATCAATTAGTCAGGGCAGTGCCTCTTATATATGTAACTTATAGGTTATACATTTAAAATCTCTGACTGTTATAGTTTAGACTCTGCTTCGATCAATTAGTCAGGGCAGTGCCTCTTATATATGTAACTTATAGGTTATACAACATTTTAAATCTCTGACTGTTATAGTTTAGACTACTTCGATCAATTAGTCAGGGCAGTGCCTCTTATATATGTAACTTATAGGCTATACACACATGCGCGAGCGTTTGGTTAGGTTTGGTTATAGGTACTGCTGTTTATTGTTCTAAATACAATCATGAATAATGAATATTGACGCGAACTGTTAATAAAATAGTAAAATTTCTGTTGCAGGTACGTTACTTGAACCAAATAAGTACCAGAATAGTATTGTCAGCCTACAGACGATATGGTAACTACAAACACAATTTTTAAGTGTAAACATATCAATGTAACTACAGTTATATAGAAAAGTAACATAAACTATAATTTAACAATAAAACCCCTTAAGTGGAGAGTAAAAAACAATCCCTAAATCTTTATGTACATTTCGTTAATACAGTTAGTATCTTTAGAAGATTACAAATTAATTCAAATGAGCTAAATACCTCCATTGGTAACCTTCTGATGATGCTAAGCGTGTTATTGAAATGTACATAAAGGTTTTGTAACTGGTAAAATTTTGTAACTAGAGTTTTTAATTGTTAAATTATATAAGTATATTTAATACAATATTCAACCACATTATAGTACTAATATAGTCCCATACATTATTATTAATTGTAACTACATAAAATCTAGGGTTGTAAATCCCATTCTTGATCGGGTTTGCTAAACTGTTGGTCGTGCTACTTGCCGG